>OW796096.1:5241650-5539150 GCA_941860345.1 Chrysodeixis includens | reverse complement strand
ATAGCTTAAATGTTAGCGAGGACTAATAGCTATATAACAAAAAAAGTTTCTTCAAAATCCGTTCAGTAGATTTTGCGTGAAACGCGGACAACAAACAGACAGACAGACAATTTTTTTTTAAATTACGTTTTTGGCTTCTATTGGTTGTATGAAGATCCCCCATTTTAGATTTTCTTGAATATCTATAATGTACAGACATGAGGTTGTTATAATTTTATTACATGTACCTATAGATGTCTTGTGGCCTTGATGTTATGTCGTCAGCTCCTTTTGTCTGCCAGTCTGAGTTACGATCATAGTAAGGTAATGAGTTCATCTAATCTTTTTGTTTTGACAGCCCCAACCCCACTTTGCCGCCTTACAGGAATTGGCTTTTTATTGTTTAATGATGAATCACCTCATAGTATACTACAAATACGCTCACCACTGTCTGTCTGTCACTATGTATCTATGTTTATTTTTTTTGATACGCTATGGATTTTATAGCATATTTCAAAAGAAAGGTTTATGTGACAATATTGCACCCATGCGTAGTAGGGGTGGGTCGCGAGTTATAATTATATTATAAGGTTAATCTATAATCCATTTCAAAACAGAGCTATACCTACCTATAGTTTACCCCAAGATCAAAAGCATGATTGCATCACCAGACCATTCACGGTATCCATTCTGGGTTATTATTTAAAAGGTACATTACGACCCGTCATTGAAAGTAGAAAAGTTGTTCCTATTTCTCATCAATCTAAAATAAAAAAAAATAATTCTGTTCATAAAATTTAGCTCATGACTGTACTGGACCTTGTTATTGAAAGCAACGATCGTTTGCAATTTCCTTCATATTATAATATGCGCAACGTAATGTGTATTGACCTGAAAGATGATTAGATATGATTTAATTTTAATGGAGTATGGAGTAGGTAGTGGTTTACGACCATTGGAGGCTGAAGGAAGGGAATACCAAGTATATGATCGTTACAATGTGTTTGAGCAGATCCATATATTTAATACAGGCGGTCGAAGATTGGCCTATGTCCTTTCTTTATGTTCAAACCAAAATCTGTTAGTTTATTCCTGAAAGCGCAAACCTCAAAGGGTTTGCGCTTTTAGAAAATATTAATTTAACAAATACTTAATATTAATAGAAATAGATTATGGATTACTAAATAATCATCTTTCATTCATATTGAGACGTCCCTAATAGCTGAGAGCAAAAATCCATGCGTAGCTTTCATTCGGTATAAACTACTTTTGCAGCTTGACCAAACATATGATAAAAACTAGTGACGTATGGACACGGAAAAATAACACATGACAATGTAAAAAGTTACCAGCCTCTGTGACCTACGAAATATGTGGATCTGGTTTTAATATGATGAAAACAATTCAGAATAAGTAATGCATCCGGACACGTTCACCGCAACTCAACGCCAACGTTTATGGTACAAAATTGTTGATAATCTCCAATAAATCAGGACATTAACATACGTAATTTATATTTTACAGGGTGCTGGATACTTGACATTTCTCTCGCAAGCCTACGATTGAAATGCTTTTTAATACAACAATACAATGCCTCCACTTACGATAACTACTTACTACCCTTTTTATCCAACCCATTTTCGATGTCACTTGAACTAACCAGTTCCGTGACTGACTAATTGAGAGACAATGCAGGGATACCAGTCAGGAAGTATCATGAGTCAGTAAAAACATTCCTATATGAAAGAAATGTACTTTGCACTGTCGAGCTACTCTTTAACGGGGTAATTCCAACACCAAACGTGGCAAAAGTATGCAAAACCGTCTTTGAATGGCCACTGTGGATTCAAATGAAACTTGGGATAAAATTCTTCGAAACGAAGTAGATTTTATCACGTATCAACATTATTAAGCATTATTATTCAATAAACTTTTATATAAAAGGGATGGTCATGTATAAACATGAGTAAAATGTATTCATGCGTCGTTACTTTTCCTATTACCAGCCATAGATAGAATGATTATGGCAGCAAGTCGTGCTGCCGTCAGTACGTACATAGTATTATTCATAACGATTATATCAAACGGATCAATACATTTACCTTGATGTTAACAACATTTTTCCAACCCACATTCCTAGATGCAGTTTGTAGAGCGGAATATGTACACGTGTTACGGTTTGTGCTTTCATGGCATAATACATTAATTACTTATGTTAGAGGTGTTACTTTACTAAAGGCTTTTTAATCCCTACTATAGAGGTAGATAAGAAAAATGAACATCAAACAGGTAGAAGAGATTAATCAAAAACTTCTTACATTATAACGTCACCTTCTAAGAACCTGCAACATAGACTTTGAATATTTCTAGTACTCGCAAGGCATCTGGTTAGGTACAAGTTAATTTACCTCTTTATTAGATTTAAATTATTTTTGTTTTCTTTTTCAGATCCTACAAACATTCACGACATCGTTTCCATTGCCAAATGGATACGATATGGGCATCAGCGACACCGGTCAAGGACCTATGGATAATTCTCCAAGACTACCAAAGTATAAAAAGCCTGATTCTTCAGATGAAAAGGTGATATCTGTGAGGATAACATCATCAGTAGCCGTCGGACGTGGAAGAGGAAAGCCTACCTACAGGCATTCCGGCCACATGTCCGATTATGACCTCATGAATTTTCCCTCAAAACCACCTCCTATAGAATCATCAACGACAACGACTATTTTGAAAAACGACGAAAACATCCCATCGGTCGTCACTGATGTACCACCAAATCTCATAGGTGCCAATATAGAATACATTAAGCAATTAAATGCTAAGAAAGAAACAAAAGAACACAGCGCAGATGTACTCCATTCGTCGCAGTTAATGGAAAACGACCATTTCGACAACGAGGACGAACACTTTCAGACAGATGCTTCGACAAAAATCGACGAATACGAACACGATGTACCACTTGCCAGAAAAGTGGCATCGACTGCTGATGCAAACCGTTTCCAGGAACAGAAAGCAAGCAGAACATATCAGAATGCTGCCTTAAATCGGCCATCTGAAATATATACTCCAAATTATCATAGTAATGCAACAAGCGATTCATTTAACAACGATGCAATGAACGCTGATGGTCATATGATGGCTAGTAACTTCACATTACCAATTCTAGCAAAACATCTAGATAAAAAAGAATCGAGAGATATTGACCGCTTAACAAGTATTGCTACCTTTGATACTAATAGCAATAACTACCAAACTGACGACTCTGTAGCCGAGTCTTCTATAAAGTCTGTCGAATTCGCTAAATACAACGAAAATATCGACGATAGTCCACCGACAGCAACGATGCCATCGGATCATCCTTTGACAAACCCTAGTCAAGGATTACGAAACAGACCGACCAACGGAGGAAGAAATAACGCGAGATTAACAACCGTTAGCTTTAATATTGTGCACGATTCTCCTAAAGCGACTAATGATAATGAACCTAGTAACTCGTACATAACCTCCAGTCAAGTAATACCCAACCAACCGGGTTTTTACAATCCACCAAAAATTTATAGTCAACCTGCTCAAATATACAGTGAACCAGCTAAATTTTACAGTGAACCTGCAAAGATTTACAGTGAGCCTTCCAAAATATATAGTGAGCCAGCAAAGGTGTACAGCGAACCTGCTAAGATTTATAGTGAACCTTCCAAGTTTTACAGTGAACCCGCGTCTTTGCACCTCAATCATAATGTTCCTCCGCCAAGCATGCCACCTAACTATTCATCGTGGCCAAGACAATCTCAACGGCCAATCAGTAGCACAGTTGTGAATACCACTCCCATAACTACTGCTACAAATGGAATCCAAATGGGTACTACTCAAAGGGAACACCAGCCGGAGAAAAATTACGAAATAGACGAAAAAGTTAGCGTGCTCACTGATGGTAGGAGTCATGGTGTGCAGGCTCAAGAGACAAGCACAGAGAAGTGTAAGCAAGATAATTGTAAGGTAGGATATGTAGTGGAAGGGCGTCAGTTTAAGAAATACAGGGTAGAAGAGAGGACGTCGGACGGCTTTATAGTCGGCGAGTACGGCGTGGTGCGCAACGAGGACGGCGCGTTGCGCGGCGTGCGCTACACGGCCGACAGCGACGCCAGCCCGCGCCTCATACACGACGCGCTTATGAAGTTCCTACAGCTCAAATAGGTGTAATACTCAGTTCTGGTCTTTACGGAAATAAATTCACACATAACTTACTTGCTCATTTAATTAACTACTTACATAAATGTATCATAACTGTATGAATAACCAACAATCAAAGTACATTTTAACAGTTCTATGTATTATAAAGACTGAATGATTAAATATAATGCAAATCCATGTATTCCAGTTTAGTACCTTTGTCTTGTAACTGTCCAACGATCGGACGATTTCTTCTTAATTTAAAGTAATGTCTAAATGTTCGTCGCTGCTCCTTTTATCTGACATTCCAATTAAAATGTATGTAAAACAAGTTTGTTTTCCGCAGTGGGACATGTCATAAAGTAACTTCATAATGCGTGTTGGGATCAATCTAGCGTACGTGACCTACGTCTCATTAAGCTGGTAATTGGATGTACAATAAATACTTGTAATTTATTTTCGATGGCTTGTTATTGGTACACTGACATTTTAGTTATAATTGAAACGATTTTTAATAAAGGTAGAGGGAGTATCCAACGTCTTGTTAACATACTCTTACTATCAATTTAATTTATGTTTTGCATTTAAGTAAATAAAATGTTTCAGAGAATAAAGTTGTATTAAACACAATACCCATCAATTTGGATGTCATTTCACTATGAGAGGACATTATAGTGATCGTCTGTCAATTTGGAGTTTATTAATCGTATTTTTTTACCATAAAATAATAAAGCTACAAGTTTACACGGTCCGCGATAAATATTGATGAACATTGAACATGCATAAAATATTCAGCTTGGCGTTTAATAAAATAGTTCAATAATACATTGATATGATAAATTTTAACATGTATTTATAATATAATATTTCTACTTACAAAAAAGTAATGTGAGGTATCATATTCCAAAATGCGTTATCGTTAATTTAAAGAGATTCGTAGATACATAACGCAACAGTAATAGTTGATACAATAATTAGGTTAACTAGGAGTAATATGAGTTAAATTAATGATAGATAGAGAGTAAAATTACTAGGGACTAAACATACATGAGTTTTATAAATCTAGATGTATGTAGAATTCATCTCGAAATGTTTGTTCTTCCAAACTGTTCATTGTTACCCAGAAGAATTCTCTTGAATAACATTCTTTGCCATAAGCACATTAAACATGCGTTAACATTTGTTTTGATACTAGTTATGTTGTAATATCAAGATGTCATATTAAATACGTCATACGAAATAAATAGTAAAGTATATATACGAGTATATTGACAAAGTTTTATAATTATAGGTATACTTTATTTATGTACTTAAACAAAATGAGACAAATTATAACGCCGAAGCCAACTTTTGTAAAATTTACATTGACTACTTGAGATTTTTAGAACACTCTTATCAAGGTATTGGGTATTCAGATATACTTTTATAAAAATATAGTACCTATGTATTAGTTACGACGTGTGGATTTACCGTGGCTCCTCTACGAACCACGGACAAGATATAACAGAGGGATATGCAACTAGCAACATTCGTATCGTGGCCAAAACATTAACATCTAACAACAGTGCTTATCCATAATAATTGTTATCAAACAACAAAGCCAAACGCTACGTGTACACGTCTCAAATATTTAAGCCTAGTTCACTGGGAATACAAATTTATATAGTATGCAAACCTTTTACATTAATTTATTAGAGTAAATATTATCAATTTGCGAAGTTTCTGATACAATTACCTTATATAAAAGCAGAATAGGCTTCAAAGTATTAATTATATTTCGATGAGTAAAGGTTAATGATCATAGTACTTGTGGGAGTATGAATTATTTAATGATTTTATAGATATGCAATAGTTATATGGAAACATCGAAGAGAGAGCTTGAACATAAAGCTGAAACAATTCAACTACTTACCTACATTTAAATATTAATTGTGATACCAAACATGTAGAACACTATATCGTACTCTATCATAATAATTATGCTTACAACTAAACGATATCACTAAATATATCGTAGCATTGGCATTATAATTAATACGATTAACAATAAACATGTAAATAATTACTTACAATAAGTAATCGTCTGTTATATTCTCAAAGTAATTTAACGAGCTGAAATTACATTTGGTCATTTTTCGTTTAAGTAATAAATTAAGAAGTTCTCAAAATTCTTTAAACTTTTTATGGTTAACAATCTTATTATTATCTTATATGAAAACTACATCAACGTAGACAATGGAATGCCTTTACTTATAATATGTAACACATATGAAGCTATGTGCCGACAATGCTTCGTGCATAAATCATTAACAATAACCGTTGTGGAAGCACATTAAATCAATGGAACAGACACACTATTTTCTGTTGGCGACGCATCACATGATAAAAGAAAATCGTGTCCTTTCTCTCGGTCTATAAGCTGAGGTATCTACATTACCATCTGACTAATATGTCATAGAATATTATGAAAGACAAAGAGCCTGAACTTGATTTATGACCAGTTCACATCAAGCAGCTTACCTACATGTTGTTTACCTTCACTTCCGCGGTTCGTATACTAAGTTATTGTATCTATCTAATGAGTTATGAATGCCGACTGCCCGCTTATGCCACTGTCACGAATAATTACGAATGCAACAAGCCTCTTACAAGGTGCAGGTAAGTGAACGCCGCCAACAGAGAAGCGGTATGTTTGTCGTGGTCCTTACATTATCAACTACGGCCAAATATTATCACAATTGTAGCTAATACAATCTGTGCAACAATAAACTAGACCAACACTTAGACTAGGTACAGTGTCCTAGCTTCAAAATGCATCGTCCAAAGCTACTCAATAGCCGTGCTATTCATACCACACGAAAACCAAATCGTTCATCATCGTTGTAAAGTGTTTGTATAAGATAGAAAGGTAAGAAAATAGCAAAGTATCAAAATATTATAAAGTTGATATGTCATAGAAATACTAAATAAAAAAATGATAGTGGTTAAAATTTTGTTGCTACCAATTTGTTGAACACTTTTGTTAGTTTGATATAGTTTTAATACATTGTATAAATTGCAAAAATAATATTAAATTGCACTATTTGAGTGTAATCACGCTTGAAGATAAATCTTAAACATTCACAACACGACATTCGTAATTGTACAATAACTTGCCACAAATAACGCTACTACTTTTCTTTTTTGTCAAATATTTATAGCAACTTTCATTACATCTTATTTTGGTGCAGAACAATTAACCTAGGTAGGTATATGAGTATAATATAGTTGATATTAGAAAATTAGCAATTAGAAAAACTTTTTTCTACTCGCCTGTAACAAAACGTTTTCAGAAGCATCATTTTTTAATTAATTTGACATTTATACTTTGAAAAGTATTTAAAAATATATATAGATAGAAGTTTCGAAATGAACACATACTTGAAGGTTAGTTAAAATAGGAGCTTTAAAAGATTTGAGCGATCCGCACAGATGGCCCGTAACCAGTGCAAGCCAGGATCTGTCGCCAAGAGGTTTCCATAGCAACGAGACTGGTGACGTAATTAATCGTAGTTCTCTGACTCCTGTTGGACCAGCTTGAACCGGCGAGGACTCTTCACCGCGATCGATCCGTGCCCGTCCAGAGATAAACGGCCCTTCATCTGAAGATATCTGAAATTATGAGCCATTATGAGATATTTTGTACCTCTAAGCGCTTATACGTGACTTAATACAATTTGGGTAAGTACTAGTCACCCCCCGAGGTATGTGAATGACAGAGGACGGGGGTGGCAGACAAAAGACAATCAACCACGTATATTTAAAATATTATATCCTCTCTATTATTCTGTATCAGGGAAAATAGAAAGGACTTATTTGGGGGGAATTAGCGATAACGATTTTAACTATTCTTTGTTGCTATTCACTATTTACTGCATATGAATCTTGCCAAGTGACGCCGTATATGCTTAATGATCTATCTAAAAATAACAGAGTTAACAATATCTCTTGACAATTCAAATAATATTTTACAATTTGTCTGGCAAGAATCGATTTAAATTACCGTGATATTTGTATTTTATGTGAAACAGAAAATACATATCAGTATGTAAGGACGTGCCTACCTCTTAATGTAACGACAAACAAGCTTTGTCGGGCGCTGCTGCCATTCATCAGACACTTCCTTCGGAGCCAACATCTGTAATATACAAGGAATTTAAAAATGGATTTATCATTGCGTAAGGATGCACGATTGACGACGAAACTTTTTTTAACCATAATCAGTTTTACTAAAGCCTGAAACGCAATAGGTTGTGGTAGATACTATTGTTTTATAAGTTCTATAAGACATGAATTCGTAGCAATTTGGTTTTATTGCTGAATTTACACCTGCACTTTTAATAAATATTCTACGACTTTCACACAACGCCATCTAGTCTCAAACTAAGCAGAGCGTGTATTATGAGTACTATACAACTGATAAACATAGGTACTTATATATTTCTAAGTACATACATTTTATAGATAAATTACAGCCAGACACAGAACTAATGATCGTGCTCATCACATATACATTGGTCCTGGCCAGTCCTGGGTAGGGATCGAACCCACGATCTCTGGTATAACAGTCAGGGCCACTAACCACTAGACCAACGGGCCAGTCGATTTAATCATACTAGAGTTCTACGGTTCAAAGTACATACCTGATCGCCCTTCAGCCTGTCAAGCAATGTGACACAAACAACAGCGGCTTTGATCCCAGCGTGGTGCGTCAGCGCGGCGAACGCGAGCGACTCCATCTCGATGTTGACGACTCCTGCCTTGTGAATGCTCTCCAAGTACTCCATCTTGTCAGCCTCCGTGAAGTCGCAGAACGCACCGTCCAGACGACCCTGACCTAATATGGACAATACCACTTTGTTACTGACCTTTTTTACTACTAATTAGGTCATTAATATTCATTATAAATCTAGGAAATAGATTGATCTGATCTCGTCACTTTTGCATTTACTACTTCATCATCTTCCTGAACTTATACCATTTTACTTAAGGTCGGCGCAACACGTTTTTTTTTCTTCCATTCTCCCTTATCCGACGTCACACTATCATTTACTCCTTTTTCATTCATATCATTCCTTATACAATTGCATTTACTGCTTACGTAAGCTAATTAATTAAACTTAGGTACTTTTTATTTTTTTAAATAAGTGTTCTCCCTTTTTAAGTTTTTATGTTTCGTTATATGATTAGAACATAATCAATGAAAAATATATTTATCTATTTGTTACTTTCGGATAAGGATTTGGAACAATTTCTGGAATTAAGTGTCCTACTTAACTACTATCATAGATACGTTTTGACTTCTGACCTTAATAAAAGTTATTTATTTGCTGCTTACTGTAACGTTTTGATAAAGATTGTCAAGACAATGCGATCGATTGAAACGCTTATTCGTTTCGATCGCGGGTTATTAACTTTATAACTCGCAAGTGTATGCTAACGCAGGCAAGAAGTACATATTTGTTTGTCGGTGAACAATGCTACCTGTTACCGAGAAGGTTAATCGGTTTTAGAAGGTATGACGAGAAACTTTGTATTTCATAGGTAGGTACTTTAATTAACTTTTCAGTAGCAGTCATATCAGTATTTCAAACAATCAAATTACCCCTACAACATGATCTCTCAGTAAACATAGCCCCCCAATTTGAATTTCTCAAAAGGACTCTATAATTTTAAAACTCGGACTACATAAGCAGGCAGCAGTATCCAAACTTAATTTAGCATTACTTGCAAAACTACTTTGTATTTACAAATTAGATGTACCTTCGTAAAAGTCGTACGTGCACATGGTCTTGCCGGTCACCGTGTCATAGGGATCCTCAGGGTCCGCCAGAGACTTCAGCTCTCGCACCAGCCGCTTATCTAACTTCGCGGGCCTTTGAATGTTCTTACCCAATACTGTCTGAAATTATAAAGTACTCATTAAGTCCAGTTACAGCATCTCTATAAATAGATTAAGCTAGTCATACACTTCGGACTACACAGTTTTACCTGTCCAGTAACATGTATGGTTAGCTTTATTTATAAATGCGGTGAGGTAAAAACATAGTCATTACGTACACGTCATAATTGCAATTTTGGGAATGCCAGTGAATCGGTTAAATGACAAGCGGGTTTTCCTGTCGTGCACGTTACTGTATGAGAGACAAAACAAACAGAATCCATGGCACTGTAACCCAATAAACGCGTATTTATCTGTCTTGTCCAGAAACCCACATTAAACTAATGCGTTCGTAATAATGTTTAATTTAAAAATCTTCTATTCCATCAACTAAATATATGAAAGTTTCGAAAGACCCTGAAGGATTAACTCAAGATTTTGCTGATTCTTTTGCCTTAGATACTTACCAGTTCATAAATGTTCCTTAAGTTACCATCGACCGCCTCCTCAGAGATGATGACGTTGCCGCCTTCGAAGCCAATGCCTCCGCAGGTGCCGATCCTGAAGAACACGGGGTCCCGCACCTTTGCGTGGTACATCAGCTTTATGACCTCGTGGAGCAAGATGCCTACAGATGGTATACCCATGCCGTGCTGAAGAAAAAAAAAAGGATTCTTAAGAAATTGTTTCCGTTCACGATTTTCGTGGTACGAGGCTGAAATTTTCTGCTACTGTATCTCTTAAGTGTTTTTAAACTTTCGCGACTTGTACACATATTTTAGACAACAAATGAGTCTTATTCGGGAAAACTCTACCCGTGACCACGGTCGGTGCAATTCGGCCAAAACGTCGGGAGAAAAGAATTATCGAATTACAGTGCGAGTAAGACCCGTTTGTTATCAAAATATTGTATCTCTTTTACGATTGTTAACCGTAAGACAGCTGCCGGGAAGTTTGTTGCGCCATTTCTTCTCCCGTAGCAACAGCACATAAAGCGGTGAAGGGAGAGCGATACGGTTTGCTGTCAATGCTGCCTTTTTGTTTATTGACATTCGAAAATAGCGACTTTGCAGCCTAATTTGAATAAACGACTTTTAACTTTGACAACAATATTTTAACAACGATTTATTTCGTAAATAAATAGTCAAAAGTTCTCAAAGTGTGAAGATAGAAAAAAAAGCATATTTCTTTCGACATCCTAGCATCCATCCTCATCCTACGCTGTGCTTATCTGTAATAAGATTTCAGCTGAAATCGTGTTTGACAAAGTACAGCGCATATTTCAATTAGCATTGATTAGTTATTTGACCTCGACAAACCATGTTACTAACTAATCTATTTTCTCTTGTCAAAACTATTAATCACTCATCACAACTGTAGGAAACGACTTAAAAACTGTCAAATGTAATGGAAAACATCCATCATAGCTCCCAAAAGGCAAACCGCTTAACTTTAAAGGTCAAGCCATACACACCATACACAACCTTCTGACATAATTATATTTAAGTAATTCTTTATTTCTCTGTTAGATAAAAGTAATACGTCATGTGCGTGATCGATCACAAACTGTGCACGCGGCAGATAAAAGTTTGAACGAACCTCGATAACATCGTATTATCCCAAGTAAATATTTGGGAAACAATATTCATTCATATCAATATGTCAATAGGATGCGTGAAAATTTGTCTATGATTGACGTAACTTTATTTGTTGGCCGAAACACCTCGTGGGATCGATTTATAGGTACCTGCGTACTGCTCTCGTATTCAGAATAAAATTATAGAGCACTGTATATTTGTTTGTTACGCTCTCGTGGCTTAACCACTAAACCATCTCTTTTTAAAGTAGGTTCCGCTTTGACTTAATCCCTTGGTTACACCGCAAACGAAAGTTTTTAAAAAAGCTCACCCTATGTAGAAAAAGCGGTATGTTTATCACAAATGTAATCTAGAGCAATCCAGATAATTCCGTCTTTTCAATGGGTCCAATCATCGATGCATCCCGCACACGTGCAAGGGTTTCAAGCACGACAGTAAATTGTCTCAATTGAAAATTGCTGCAATTGACACAACCCATTAACATCCAAGGTTGCTGTCATGTAATTTCACTGTATGATAATGACAGATTGTATTAAACGAGAAACATTTTGCAATTGATTATGATTATGTAATTTTTTTATTATGATTATCTTAACAGAAAATTTTACATTGGTAGCCATTGGTTGTAATGTGTTGTGTGTTAAGTGATGAATTAAAATTAATTTTAATGGTATTGGAATTACTGCCATAGTAATTTACTACCAATCAGTCCAAGGAATCAAGTGAAGACAATTGTGGGATATAAAAATAAACATTCCTTTTTCCAAGGATTCTTTGCGAAACCCTGAAGACAACTTCTGCCTCCTCCACACAACACCGACTGCAAGTGTGGCAATCATTTAACTCTTTAATACCACAGAGCTATGCATAATGAAAATGATGGGACACCTCAAATCTGTAAAGACTAAAAATGAACAACCCTATCCTTTCGCTATATCGCTCGAGCCTGGTCACGAGGCAATACGCACGTGTATACCAACTTGTATATAGTAATTCAATCTAAGATCATAACTCTGTTTACTTATCACGATTGATAGTAACTAACCAGGTTCTGGAGGTTAGGTAAACCTATTAACTATTAATTAAGCTTACACTAACAACAATATTCAATTATAATTCGATTAAGCTAGGTTAGTTTCTGTCTAGCATAAATTATAGCTTTGATAATGGTTTCTGAAATATTTTTTAGACAATGACACCAATTCTTTATGCACTCTTTAGAAGACCGATAGCCTAATATATGCACCTATGCTGATGTATTATTTATTTATTTATTCAAATATATTTATTTATTAACGAATCATAAATGTATCTTTATAGGTAACCTAAATTGACAGACAAGTTATACATTTCTGATAGCTAAACACATTTTGGATGAATAAATGTAATTCTAGTGCATTTACTAAATAAAACTATGTCAGAAATACTTACACTAATACAGAGTACAGGCCCCACTTTGTACATGGAGTATCTGTAGGAGAACTGGCTGATGTCGTGAAGGGTCGTGCCGCACGGCAACTTGTGCCCGATCTCCGCCATGATTGTATACGCGAACTGCTCCATCCTCTTCGGTGTACCTCCCAGGCAAACGAACTGGGGGAAATAGGGTAAATTAGAGAAAGAGAAATTAAAACGAGGAGAAAAAGAAAGAGACAGATCAGAGATCAGGTTCGTAGTGATTGGCATTGCGCTGCTATGGTACTTGGTTCCAAGAAAGGATACTACTTCTGTAATCTAAGCCGGTTAGATTCCGGAGTAGTTCTTCGCCTTCGCTGGGCTGCAGAAAGTTCACTGAAAATTTATCGAAAAAAAAAAGAACTACTATTAAAACCCTGAAGAACTTGATAATTGGAAAGGCAAAATAACCATCAGGCAGGAAGTTCCTCTGGTCTAAATAGGTAATGGATCGAAAAATAAGGTGAAGCATTTTTGCAAAGGTATAATCGCGCTTTTGAACTATAATTCAGGTAAACGTTTCCTGACATTATTTCACAAGTGAATGGTCAGTTATTAACTGCGGAACATAATTGCAAATGTCAAATCAATTTAAACAAAATTGCAACATATTATTAAAATGTCAGCCCTTTGAAATTCATAATTGAGGTAAGACAGAATCCATCATTACCCATCTTTCGCACCTTTTAGTCAAACTTTTCTTAAGAAAGATTTTATGAAAAGAAAAGAATATAAAAGCAGAGTAATGGTTTACCTTCACATCGCCGAACATCTCAACAAGATCGTGGGATCCACTGCCGAGGGCCAAGTGATATAAAATGTCTTGGTCCATTAACTCGATGTTAGGGTTCCGTAGGCGTACCGTGCCATCGGGGTACCTGTTGAAAAAAGGTCGAGAATAAGAAGTCTATTATAAAATAAGCACTTCCAATATCATATTTACTGAATACATTATATGTATAATCCATCAGGCGCGACATTTTTTTTTGGCCTGTTTTTATCACAACCTTACCTGCTTACAAATCTACCTGAATAAAATATTCACCCCGAATGCACATTCCTTTATTTGCTTTTATAAGTAAACTAAGTATAGGATTACAAAATAAAGTCCCGACCGCAACCGACCTAGTTTAAATCGGATACAAAAATTAAACCTCCATTTTCTAGTTTATTTGAAAACGTTCTACAACAATTCAAACTTAGGAATCCCAGGAGGAATAACTGTGAGATATCTCTGCATTATGCATCCTTATAATAGCGTAGACATCTAAATAACAATTAGGACAAACTAGACTTCGTCCAAAACTACAACTGTTAGTTTTTCATTTGTTTCTGTTTTCTGCGTAGTTTCTTCCTTAGTTAGGGTCTGCTTCCAGTCTCACCAAGCCATTATTTTATTTTTCCATGTAGAAATTGTTTTAAAGACCAACTCTTAAAGTATATTATTGCAGTGGTTAATAACAAAATTAAATGCTGCTCTACAGCTCTACATTGTGTTCCGCGCCGTCTCTCTTCGACTATGCAGTCTGAATTTAAAAAGTTGGTATGCTTCTAACCTCTATGGCATTTTCTGTCATAGAAAAAAAATATTAGCAACCTAACGTTCTCTCTATCAACTGCTTCTTCGGAGTCTCCGTTTTGGCGGCGATGGTGATTGTTGGTCTGCGCAAGACCCGACGCATGACGAGAATTCATCTCGCATCCGTTTTGGTGTTTCGGCGACTCGGTCGTCACTTCTCCCTCACAATTGCAAGGCATGGCGACGCTGGTCTAGGTTCGAACCTAAATAAAAAGCAAAGAAAGTAAATTATATATACAGATAATTGCTCAAAAAAATATCTACGTATCTGCGTAGTCTAATGTATGTACGTTTTTCATGTAATATACAAGCTACAATGTTGACTATCAAAATGCCCAAATGGAGAGTAGATTATCAGTGCTTTTTTGTGTGCTCATTACTAAAACATTTAACTCAATCAATGTCATCACGTTTTGCGTGATAGTTCATAAAACAACATCCACTAGATGGTGTTACGTTATATCAAAGGTTATCACAAGATGTATTTTTTAAAGATACAATAATAAACTACGCTGATACAATCTGTTTGCAAACATTTTGTCAAGGTTGCCAACTAGTCGAAGTTGTGTAAACTATACCTATAATTAGGCAAAGGAAATATCTGTGGAATGTTTAGGGCTTGTGAACACATTGAGCATTTCCCAATGAGGTCTTACTGTACTTCATTAAAAAATCGGCGACAATAGAATTAAAAAAAAAATATTGGTAAATTTATTGAGTATTAAATGTGATGTAAGTATTGCTACATATTTATTTACTTATTAAAAAAATACATTTTAATATAAATTTCAAATAAATCTAACAAAACAAAATTTAATAAATAAATAAAGTGACTTACCTTGTCAAATACTTTTCCGTTATAAACACAACACAATTTGGTAAATTGCTTTTTAATAAATTATTATACCGCGGGAATATAACGCGAGTGGCACTGAGCGAATGCAACGTATTGTTTGATTAACTTTCCAAAGGCGAATAGTGTACTGGACGGTTCTCATAAAGCGGTCTGCAAATCCACAAAAACTTTTATTACGTTACTTTACGATTCAGAATTGCGTGATCTAAAAACCTTTGCCCCAAACAAGCGTTACATTGAATACGGTCCTAATGTTACTACGTGTGCTCACAAAGCAATGCTTCAATGTATAATGAATCATATTTTATGTCACCTCCACCGCGGCTTTATTTGTGCCTAGTAAGGGAATTGTGTTGAACGCGTTCAATAAATGGTTCACGGAAGTCATGGTATGGAGCAAATTATATCTGATGACAACTTTATACCAAGTTATATTGCGCTCCTAGAGTATTGTATTACTGCACTCGAGTAATTGGATATATAGGTTGATTATAGGTTACGCTGGTATTATAGAAAATACGAGTAAGTATTATTAACGTAAGAAGCTTATCGTTACCGCACAGAGCATTCAATCAGTGAGGTTAAGCCTCCGTGCTGCTAGCTGCAGTTAAATCTCAGATTAACCCTTTATAAGTACACAATGCTGTCAACATTACCTTTATATTTTAGGTATATTCCTTTACTTCGATATGTTACCGTTGACAATATAAACAACCGGAAAACTACGAATGATCTAAAAGATAAACTTAGTTCATCCTTTAGATCGTTCTTTAACGTACTCAACTCAAACTAATTCATCATGAAAACATGCTAGATAATTTATTTGCGTTCAACTCTTACATTAAGGTCTTTAAAAACATAAAACAGATCTAAACAAAAAATAGGGCGAGAAAGAGTGTAAAATCATTTTTTTATACGTAACAAGTCTACCGATCAAAAAAATATCAGCAAATATAACTGGGTAACCCAATTCCGAAAATTATAAAGAAAAAACTTATTATACAAAAAAATGACCAGCAATAGGACATAAGCTGCAAAATTGTACTGATTAGAAATATACCTAAAATTAGAGCTATAAAGATATTCATAATGCGTAAATTAGAGCTGTTAGCAGCTCCTTCAGTAGGTATCCCCCAATAGTTGAAGACTAGGCACTCGTAGCTTCCTACATAGCAGTAAATAAGACATCGCTATCTTGTCATCTGACATCGGACAATCTTCAAACTCTGGCTATAGAGCTAGTACTTAAAGCAAACAGAAATAACATCGAACGAGACTCGTAAGTACACAGGCCATTGAGCCTAATGTTCACAGATTAGCACTCTAATAGAGGTTCAGAATCGTAAGAACTAGGTACTGAAGTATATTTTTATGGGTAGATTGAAATGGCATGAATCTCGGTCATATGAAAAAAACTATACATTTGTGTTAATTAAAGTTACAAGATCTGGAAACGTTGTAAAATAATACCTAAACACTATTAATCACTTAATTACTAGATAAGAAAACTAGCATTTAGACTTTAATATGTAGCATAGGTATAAAAGTTTGTAAAACATATTTGTCAACAATATTTTTTTACTGAAACATAAATAGAGAGTTGCACCTACACAAGACAAATTTATCAGGTTTAGTGTTTGTTTATTACTACATAAACAACTCTTTACTACGAGTAATATTTGAGACGTAACACGTAGGATAGGCCGACCCATTTATTCATCAAAAATTGTGTCAGATATCTTTCAAGGCAAGGCATCGAAGCAACACAATCTCTAACGAAACAATAGCGATATCTATGAACCCTTCGTTATTTCATCACACCAATGTTCATACAAATTCTTTTTCAAAAATAACAAATATCACGTTAAAATTTACACAAACTTTCTCCTTTGGCTAATTCTATTTATCTTTTTATATTATATCCTTAATTATTCATTCAACTGCAACTAAGAACGGACGTCATTCTAAACCTCGTGCTCATTAAAAGTCTTTACATTCGGTCGTTAACAGTAGATATGAAGGAAACATCAGTTTAATGATGAAGTGTATGTACTCATCGATTCACCTACTTTAAGTTGTGTTGAGTGACAGTCATTGCAAACCATGAAACGTGCACAGAATAATCTCGAGTTCGGTACTTACTCATCACGAAGTTCATCTTTGTCGAAGGACATGTTGTGTTTTTATAATATCTCAGGCACAGCACTGTAACAATGAGCACGTTAGGCTACACTAAGTGTGACAGAGGCGATCGATGTGTAGCGGTGGAAGCGGGCGGTGCGCGACTGTCTGCTATCAGCTACCGAAGGTTTTCCGCCCAGTGGCGGCGAGTGCGGGCGGGCGGTGAAAAGGGCCTGCGCGCCAGCTTTGCGCGTAGACATTGATACGGCGAACCCTTCTTTCTGCATCCTAAACAACGCGATGTTGAAAATTGTGTTACACATTTAATTTACAAGCCTTTGTATTCGTGAAATACGATAAGTACTTGAAGAGGCAACGCTACAAACAAATTGTTTATCGTTCTCGTAGTTCGTGAATCAAAATAGATAAACGGGGTTAAATTAAGATACTGGACATTATAACTTAATCATGTCGAATTTACTGCGTAGATAACTGTTTGTTTGTACGATATTACTTGTTTATACGTAATATACCTACCTAAGTACCTATAAAAAAAATAAACGAAATCTTGGTTGGTTACACGAAATCAAAATATTATTGACGATATTTGCGTTTCTTCTTAGTAACAAAAATAATTAGGTAGGTATGCAAAAAAATAAAAATTAAATTAAATATGGCCATAGATAAGTACTTACACGTTCTGGTTCGCAAGTACCTACCCAAGTAGATATTTTTAAATTACTTAGGGAGTAAGAAAGCAAGAAAAGCACGCAGAAAAGATAGATAGATTTTATATTATTTAGTAGATAATGTATGTACCTATCTACTTACTTCCTTATAGTCCATTTTAATCGGAATATTTATTCTTAATACAATAATGAGAATTTCCAGACCTAGCTGCCAAGTGGTAGCCTAGCAGCCAAGCCATGAGCGACTACGTATCTACTCCATAATAATTAAAACATAATTCATAACTTATGTAGTAATCAGTTATTCTACGCATTATTTACTTCGTCAGCAGTGTTAAAGGCGTGCTGTACCGAATAGTAACTGCCTCTCTTAACCGCAACATGACAAACGCCGATTTCCGAGGTGGAAGAAAATTGAGTTAATTTTTAGAGTTCGGCAATTAAACAAATTTGGAATCCATGTTTCGCTCCCGAAGTCTTTTTATTGGTATCCAACTGGTAATCCTCATGGACTTTCCTTTGTCGTGGTCGGACTTTTACTCATCGGGCTATAGCCAGGATCACCGGATTCGCTGTCGCATTCACCGCGCCCCCGGCAGTCGCTCACGAAGTCCTAAGAGTATATTTACTTTTTAAAGTCTCATTAGCTTAGGATGAAACCTACAACTTAGTTCAATAAATTCTGGTCCACAATTCAATGACATTTTGTCCACACATTTCATTTTAGACGGCATATTATTCGAATTTCGAGTCTTATTAATTCAAAGAGCTTTTTTTACTCAACCTGAAAAACAAAAAATTGCGACTACGAAGCATTCTTCTGCTATCACTATCAGTTTTTATTCACAGCTGGACAAGGCGCTATTTTAGAACGACCTGTATCTAGTGGTAAATAAATAATCGGCCCGAACGACACATGATCGCTCGTCACTAGGGACAAACACCTACCTACTTTTTTGTATGGCTAACTAATTTAAAAGTTCTTTTTACGATTTTAATATTGCATAAGCTTGTACTATGATCAATAAAAAATATGCTTTTAAACGCACAATAGCAACTAAGTAATTAATAGCAATCGCTTGATGTTTAATTGAACCGTGCGATTGAGCCGTGGAACATCTCAGTTTACCTAAGTGTAGAATACTGGTTATTACAGTACATCTGGTTATACATACGCAACGTATGCAATGTATCATGACGTGTTGGGATTTCATATCGAGAACTAAAAATTAGATACATTTACGCAACTTGTGATTGCGTCGCAAATGATACTTAACTGTGTTTCTGGTGTTCTTTCATATTAAATATTTTACCACAATTGTATTTGTAATGGATAGGTATCTACAGTCTTACACGCATTTAATGAGAATATTTCAAATTTTTCAACGCTTTGTAAATATGTAATTTTTTAGTTACCGTAAAATGGGGTGAATAGAGACATTTTCGGGGTAAATGGAAACACAGTTTTTCTTAAATTTTGCAAGTTTTACGACACAAAATTATTATTTCAAGATTTTCGAATATGTGATAAAATACAAGCAGACGAGAGTTCATGTAAACAAACTTATTCGACACCCCGAAAGCAACTTATATATTATTTTTCTATCCACCCCTTAAATCTCGAATCACCCGGTTTTACCGTTACATAAGTTTAGTTATTAATGTAGATATTTCTTGTTTAGTATTGTTTCTGTTCAATAAATTATAGATTATTTAGTTATTTACCACAATTGATCTGTGTCTAATTTGATTCCAGAAATACTTGTGTAAAGTTATTAAACAGTCTCGGCGATACACCATTTAACAAAGAAAAGGTTCTTGACATGTAAAACTAGTGAAAGTAAAAAAATGATATAAATAAAATACAATCTTATGCTTGCACACTTTAATTCTGAATAATTTGATAAATATTATTACACTGACAATACACAAGGGGAAATTCAATGAGGTAAAATTATATAAGTACGTTATGTACCTATAAGTAAGTTGTATAATTCTTGAATAGTAAACAATTCAAAGATATTGTTACAGGTAGCGAACAATTATTCTAATTAATGTAAAAATTCAAATAAAATGATCTATCAAAATATTTTCATCGAAATTGATATAAAAATAAATCAGACTGGGAATTAAATTGGTGATATTCAATAAAATAAATGATAAAAATTATCTAATTAAAGCTTAATTGAGTTTAAACAAAAAGCAGGTCACAAAACTTATTGAAGTGGGAATAAAAACAGGGCGCAGTTCTGGCTTCGGAAATCACGATAGCACTTATCAACTATCTATATCATATTCAGTTCGTAAAAGCCCAATTTCGGCTTCTCACGTCAATTGGTATAAATTGAAAGCAAGATTATGCTAAATTATTAGACTACTGACTAGTAGACGAAATGTACCTATAACTTAAGTTTTACTACTACAGCTATATACCAGCATGGCATTGTTTTAAGGGAAACAAATGCAGAATAATGAGATCACCCACGACCTCACAATGTCACCGTTCCTAAGCCTCATAGATTGTGAACAACTGTAAATAATTACCATCCAAAATTGAAGTCTTTCTAAAACTATATGTTTTCACCTCTCCAATTTATAAATCGTACTCGTGAAAATATTAAGCCGTATTTATTACTAATAATATTATTAAAATTTATTTGTAGTATTTAGAATTCATCCAATTGATATGAAACTTATTACCCTCAGACTTCGTGATATAAATTCACCAAACGAATAACGTCACGTCACTAGTAATTTTATAAGAATAAGGATCTTGTTGGGCTAAGTGTGATGAATGAACAATGTGTTTACTGAGTAATAACATTAGCAGACAAGTCTCACACATGCACAGTACTACCTAACGAAATACACAAGTTATATACTGCGAATGTGAAATATATCTTCTATAGTAGAATCGGCATCAATGGTACTGAACTATAATTTGAAAACACATAGATTATTATACTAAAACTATGTCTAACTACAGTAACAATTCGTAAATATAATACGAAACTTACAAACAGTCAACCGCAGAATTTATCTGGAATATCTACTGTAGAAGAAGTTTTGTAACATTTGTTTGCACAATACATCATATCAATCACGCTACACACAGAATTTGCCCAAAAACTTGGTTTCAAGGAAGTCAACTAAATATTGGAAGATGTCTTTTACTCAGCCTGGCTACAAAACTGCAGATTCGATTTGTATTTATCCTAAAATATGAATAATGGTGATATGACAGATTAGCATTTGGAAACCATTGCGAAATTAATTGTTCTTCATAAGCGACATTGTATAGTAATGTAGTCAGGCTGTTATATTCGAAATGTACGCAAAGAATCGAGTATCGCACCAGGATAAAGTATAGGTAAAGTCAATAAAATCAGTCTGCGGGAATATTAGTTCTACATTAAGTTGCTTAGTAAAGATAGTTCTTCCGGGGGAATATAGCGTGGGGTTCCTTGTAGTTGGGGTCGGGCTGGTTGCGGTACCGTCGGGCGAGCCAAACTGCAAATAACTGTAATACAAATATAATATCATGTTAGAAACTGTATAATAAACAGACAGTAGGTTAGTCAACATTGCATAAACAAAACATGCTTGTGCTAAACATGCTAAATTGTTGTGTAATAAGCGCGCAAATAAATAGAAAACGTGTGCTCTAAAAAGCTATGTAATATTTTATTCTATAGTCGTTCTTCAGGGCCTATTATTTTCTTTTTTAACAATCCGTTTAAGGCCTGCTCAGATATAAACAATAAACAAATATTCAAAAATTCGACATCGCACAAGTATAAATGTTTATATAATGATATAACCTGAATAGACCTTAAGCTGAAGCTATTTATTACGTATCAATGCTGAACGCACTAGGATTATTTTTTCATTCTTGAAGATAATTTGTGAGTCAAATTGGGCATTACATTCACAACAAACATGACAAGTCGAAGGTTTCTTTTTCTATAGTTACATTTGGTTGTGTGTCAAACAATCATTTAGGAAAGTGGTGTAGGGAAGTTGTTTTTGTTTTAGTACAAGCTAGAGTTAGGGTAGACTGACACAGTCATGCATCACATGCTCTTTTACTACACACTCGGATCCTAAATATCACCCAGTAAACCTATTCTATCTCTCAATATTTGAAACAAGTAATTCAAAATATTGTAGTGACCAAATATGTAGGTGATTTATAAAGTGAGAACTTGACCTCGTTTAAAAACTAGCCGCGTCAAAAAAAATACTTATAAAGCAACCTGTTTATTATAATTATATTTTTTTATGGGATAGCCGGCGAAAGTGAAAGCTGTCTGACTCTGTACACCAGATGGCGAGTTAACAGAGCTTGCCAGATGCTCCGATGGCCTTTAAAGGTCAACACGGCATCTGGGAAGCGGTAGCTAAATATGTCTTGGCTTCCGAATGTTGAACTTGATCGGAACGTCTCAAGATGTTGGAATCTATAAATATTTGCTCAGACGTGCTGGCCAACTACCGCGACAACTTAAAACTGGTTACAAACAATGGTTCGTGTAATTAATGGCTTGAGGTTTCTAGGTTAACTATCGCGTATATTGTTGAGTACAATGACCTACATCTAGCACCATGTTTAATCTTCTCATAAGACTATGACCTATGGTAGATACACAATATTGCTGACACAATGAAAAAATAAATATACGATAAGCGGCATGCGCACATGGATAACATAATACATGTCATGCAATCCAAAGCAAAACACCAATCCACCTCAAGTGATTAAAATCCACATCGTCAGATCATTCACAGAAATGCACTGGGGTTAGCTCGCGGATCCTTCTGATTACGGTATCTTACTGTCAACCATACACCCAGAAACTGCAAATTAATTGTCCGATTGTTAGTCACAAATGCAAGAAAGAAATGTTCATACGCAGAGAACGTCATCACCGCATGTTAGCGACAAATAATTAGCTGCTTCTTATGTGGCAATCTGAAACGCTTAATGTAGAATACAAATGTTACAAAGATGTGATCAGATTAAGAATAATTATAATTGAATACATGCTACTCCAGACTCCTGATGTGAGTATGCCTGATCCACATGCAATAAATGTACAGGAAAATTATTGAAAAGAATGTGTTATTATATAAATGTGATTTCTGGTCGCTTGAATAATCTTTTTCCAAAACCGTTTTAATTAAAATATAAGTAAAATAGAGTTGTGTTCAAAATTGAATGGTCTATTACATGCATATTATTAAATCCTTGTAAATATGTTTTTCTTTTGTTATTTTTTATAATCTTATTACGATAGAAATGTTAGTTACGTACACGATAATTTCATTCAAAAATACGCTATGATAAGATTAAAGCCTAATGTTTGCCCATGTCATTGTTCATTAGCAAACTGTCCGGATGTTAGCCTGCCTACGTAGTGAGCTTATCGAAATGTTAATCTAAGTAGACAGTTTATTGATCGAATGAGAAATGATATTTAGATACGTAAATCAGATAAAGTATTTTACCTCAGTGAAGCTGAAAAACAGTCCAATGCCTCCGCAAAGTTTGAACGCATAGTCAATAGTCTCCTTCAATTTGCCCATGCAAGGCACGCATTGACACTCAGCTGGGTTAAATGCATTCTGGCAGCAAATTTTCTGTAAAGGAATTAATATTTGCTCTAAACAAATGCGGATTTTTATTATTGAATAACATATGGAAAGCCTTTACGATTTAGCCTTGGTGTGCAGATTTGAATAAATAAACAAAGATATAAGGAAGTTGTATTACATGTGGCAACAAACTTGATATTGTTACACATTTTCGTAAACACAATAACTTTAATAATACAAATCAGAGGTATTTACAATGCTGTGGTCTATTGGACATCCAACGACCTAGAGACAACAACTACTGCTACAATATATGGAAGTTTATTACTTTTCTCCTGCTTTGAACAGCTATGGGACTTAGGGTAATGAGTTTGGTAATGTTACTATCATTTAACACTCACATCAACAATCTGGCAAGAAGGATGCTCAGCAGTGCCATTCTCTGGTGTTCTGCTCTGGAAGCCGCAGCACTGGAATCTTTCCTGAACTCTTTCCTTTACATCCATGTTGACTTTGTTCCAGCCCTGGATAAGAAAAAAAAAGGTAAAAATCTTCATAAAGGGAACTTTTGTAAAGGTATTGGTAAGGTAAGGTAAAGGTAACTATTCATTTTTTTCATAATCATTCCTTTATCTTATGCAGGTAGTCATATTAACAGGTAGTTAACTTTTGAATGAACCCAAAGGACTCTAGGAAGGAATAAAAATGTTATCTACCTGAAAATATTCATATATTTAGTTGCAATCATTCAATCCACACAAGTTCAACACAATCATCCATATTGTAAACTGTGTAATAGATGTGGATGGTCCTGTTTGTTCTAGATTGGTGCCATAAAAAATTGCAATGCACAAAGACATTGGGAGAGACAGAGATTGTTTTCATCGTCTGTCAAGACACTTAGACCTATATATATGTGTACAAGATCCAATTGCTGATTTAGTTGAAGGAATGTTATCTGTTCACGAAAATAGACTAAATTGTATCACATGTGGTAATATTCCAGAGGGTTCTGTCATAAATTTATTTTATTTGAAATATGTGGAAAACGTAGATAATGTCTGAGCCTTATTTGCACAGAAATAATGTACTGATAAACTATTTACATTTAACTAAGCTACAATGATAAGATAATAATATTTCAAATAATAAAATAAATGTGTTGAACTGCGGAGATGTAACTGTACAGATAATATAATACATATAATGTAAATGATAGGCATTTACATTATAATGTATTCATCATTTTCTAAGATAAAATGTATGGATATGAAACAAAGAATGGTTAGGTTCAATGTATTATGAGGAGCAAGTTATTATGCTTTGCCCATTGTGGAACCATGTAACTTTTATGTTTGTCAAATCTGTTTCTCATGTGGTCTGCAATGAAGAATATTCTATCTATCTAGTCACAAGTGCCTGAATGGGCTTTGTGCAATAGCAACCATACATTGGGTGGTCTAGAAAGAACTGTGGCACTAAATTCTTTTACACACAACTGGCCACTGTGAGTGATAAACCAGGATGGATGGAAGGAAGGAAGGGAGGCTTTTGCCCTGCGCTGGGACACTTATAGCTGTTAATAATAATGTAGTGTACCTAAGTATAATGCATGTACACAGTGGCATGCAATCCATACAGACATAAGACACTGCTCACCCCAGGAACTCAGATAAATATCTTTTAGTTTATTTTAATGTATATGTGGATATTTTAAAATAAATAAGAAAATATACATCAGAATAATTTTATAATAATTTTATAAACTAAACAATAATTATCTGGGTTTTCCAGTGTAGGCAATGTATTTTTGTCTTCTTAGACTGCTCACCACTGCATTTACAATACTCACATAGGCCACAATAGGCTTATATGTAATAATCCCTGGTATTTATACTAACTATGAAATATTATTACAACAAGTTATTAAGATAATATAATAAGTGACTCACCTGGCGAGCCAACATTTCCTGCTGGTCTGAGTTAACTGTGAGGCAGGCACATGCCACAGAGAACTGCACTAAGAATAGGAGGAACAAAATCACCATGTACTGTTTATGAGTCAAGGATTTATGGTAATTACTAAAACAAGGTTTATTATAAACTTAAAGTACTTATGGTTACAAATTAAAGGTTTTAGAGGAAAATTTTAATGGATTAGTGATTCCATGGTTTCTTTTGTCTTTTTGTTGCTCTATGTTTTGTCATATGTGGTGAATCTATGACCTTGCTTCAGCGAGGGGTTTTTGTTAATATAAGAGTATCCTTAATATAGAGTCCATCTTATTGTTTTTATGAAAAATGTTTTATTTTTTTATATTCTCATACTTATGACAAAAGACCTTTTATTATCACTTAACATTCCATTGTGTAACAATACATATAAGAAACCTTGATATGTAGAATATTTCAAAGCACTTTCTAAATTAGCCTACAAAGAGTATTACATCTTTACTCTCAATATGTAGTTGAATAGAAAAATATATTACTTAATTTTTGCCATGGGAAACTTTTCACAATATGTTAAGTATTATGTTAATAATAATTTTAAAAGGAAATGTTACATACTTATACTCAAATTTATATGATCAAATACAGTGATCATTGTTTTTATTGAAAAGGATACAAAGAAGAGCATGACCTGGTGGTGTTTCACAGCCCCAACCAGTCCCAGCAACGAAATTAATATGAGGAAAACCCCACATGCTAGTATACCTCCCACTATCGGAAGGTTGGTGACCAGAGAAGACGCCCGTCCATACACCGCCACAGATATCAGGATACTGGCCACTACCTAATCAAATAAATACAATAAAATCAGCTTAATTACATGACACCATAGAAATTTGCTTTGTAAATAACAATATCAAATATTCATCATTAAAAGCCAAATATCAAACCGTATGTTACTCATCAATTTCAAAATATTATTCACACGATATTAACTTACCACGTATAGTATATTAAGCGCGATTAGCGCATTCTTAGAACACGTAAATCCTCCACACATTTTGATTCGATTTATTTCACAAAGAAAATCACAATTTCATTTATACGCAGTTATATTTTCAGGACTAAAGAATATCACAATACTTTTACCAATCGACTTGTGGGAACGTAACGCAAATAAATTAAGCCAATGGTGAGATATTAAGACATTCGAAAATAAAAATAATAAAAACACAACTTAAAAATCACAATTTTATCACTGTTCTGTTATAATAAATCAATGAAATAAAGAGCTAGCACAACTTGCTCACTGACAAATTGGCGAGATACTCTGTGAAGTGAATATCAGTCAAAGAGAAAGAATATTGACAGCTTTGACCTTTTGTCTGACAGTAACGATTTGAATATTGCCATATTATATTATTGCCAGTGTAAAAAAAACAAGGAGAAAACGTGGGTGTATTGATTTTTTTCATTTTTTGCTGTTTGCATTTACACATTATCAATAGTATAATAAATAACAATAGACTATCACAGAAACTCATTAAGAGATATAATGCAGCACACAAGAGAAAGATATCAATGAAAGGTTTTAAATAAAAAATCCAAAACTATGCTTACAGTTTCAATTTCAAATGAAAGATATAATTACAAATGTAAGCCGTCAAAGGTTTGTTCCGGTTCCGAATAGAAATATCCGACTGTGTGCGGCGGTACATAGCAAATTCGTTTCGAGTACTAGCTCGTGTATTTCCGAATACACGAGCTAGTACTCGAAACGAATGCGGAGAATATATTATTATTCCGTGCGGAATTAAAAGGAATGTTCGGCAGTAATAAAAAAAAATAACAGTTAACATTTATTAAGTCATAAATACTATTTACTAGATTTCCACTCAACTCATAATTATATTTATACTATTGTAAACTTATTCTGTGATTTCAGGGTCACTTACACCTTGTAACTCTTTTAATTTACTTTCAAAGAATTGTTTTCTGTGAATTAAGGCAATTCGGGGTTGTCTGATACCAAAATTTTCATTTCCCAATTTACTATATTTCTTTTCTCCTTCACTTCCCATTAATTCCCTGAGAGCTTGATTTCTCTGCAATATTTTCTCATAAAATATTTTTCCACACTCAACAAATTCAGGTCCAAGTTCACACAATCGCTTATCAGTGTCTGTTTCATAATAAACTTCAGTCATATCTTTCATAAGAAAATAGACACCAGCAGAAAACATACCTATTATTGAGTATAAGACTCCTCTAGCAAGAGGGGGTGCCATATATAAATTTAATCTCTTGTTAAGGTATAAGGAAGCATTGTATGCAAAAAATATGCATGTAAATGGATACGTAGATTCATAAATTACTTTGTTGTTCTGAGTCATCATTATTTCTCGACAGATTGCAAACTCCTGTACTTTCTCTGGAAGTATTAGAGCATCGGCTAATTTTTTTCCAGTTTCTGATGTCCAATCAACAGGCTTTTGATTTACCTAAAATAAATAATAATTAATCAATCATATATGGGCGACAACACTATTAAATAACTCATCAAAAAATTATTATAGTGATGCAATGATAATTTTAAATTACTAAATATTAAAATTCCTTGAAGTTGATAATATTTTTTAGAATTATAATTATTACACTCATATTACAGTTAGGTATTTTAAAGATACTTGCCATGATATTATCTTTTTCCAAATCTTCCAAGGATTTGTATGTGAAATTTACAGGGATACCAACAGCTACTCCAAATTTTGAGTTAATGCTACCTAAAAAGAAATAAATTTAGAAACTTTTATTGTAATAACTGAATCTGAACATTTATAATTATATGTCTAGTCATGTTGAGTCTACCGCATCAGCTTATGATTAAGGCCCCCATTATTTGGATCCGAAAATAGTCGAGCTATTCCATTAAATATATGTGAGTAAACATATAATTCTGAATTAAGAAAATATAACATTTAGCTGTAACATCACTATAGTATGCACTATAAGTTCTTTAAAAAAGAAATAATATTTTATCAAATATTCAATATTTGTTATTCCTATCAATCTTAATTTAAGTGTAGTTACCTGCGTGAAACAAGTCATATCCAAAAACACTGAATGGTGCAATTAATTTTCTTTGAATATCAGGAAGCTTAAGGATATCGAGACATTTAGAGTATCTGGCACCAAGTTCCTGAGGTAATTGAGCCGGTTGTCCCTCACTGTAATATATATGTTACAGTCATAGTGATTAATGAGCGATTATACATAATGACTAGTCATTATGGATAATAGCTAAATTCACTAGACAGTGTAATAAATTAATCACATTATCTAGTTATTATTCATAATATCGTGTCAAAGTTAGCCAAAGTAATAATACGGTCTTTATCTTAGGTTCACCCATGTTTGATCGAACAACGTTTGATATAATATTACTCAATCGAACAACGTTTAAGAAAATCATCACTTTGTATAATGTCGTTTGACATAATTTTCAGTTCGTCGAATATTTATTTGCTATATCAACATTTGCGCTAATGATCAAAAGGTATAATGTTCATTTGATATCCACACTCCTGCCAAAAAAAAAACCTTTAGGTGAGGTTAGGTTTTTTTTTTTTTTTTTTATAATATCTATGTTTATTGAGGTGAAAATATTATCTTATGTTATTTTAATCGTTAAAATAATCTTTCTGATATGTATGCTTAAGGAAAATTGAAATACAAATTTATTCTTAAACGAATATCTACTTGTTTTATCACTTTATCTAATTCTTTGAAGATATTATGTATAATAGCTAGTTAATGTGATTAATTTTGTGTGAATTATCACTTTATCCAAATTGAGTAGATATTATTCATAATGACTAGTCATTATGTATAATATCTAGATTAATCACTTTGGCTGTAACATATACAAGTTTACATAATCATTAAATTAGCACTTTTGTTTATTTTAGACAAATTGAAGGTTGCTAGGAATTAATAAAGTTATAAGTGGTAATTACTTGTAATAATGCACAAATTCTTTGTACTTTTCTAAAAAGAATGTATGTGGTCCAAACTTTGCTAGCGTACATGCAAGACCGGTGCCTGTAATAAGAGCAAAAGAAAACTGTCGGCCCTTCTCAGTTAAAAACCAAGATACTGGTCTACGTGTCGTCATTTTTGGTCTATGAGTATACGACTGTGTTTGTTATTTTAAAAGTTCTGATTTGTTTTTAGTATTCGTCTCGATAATACATTTACCAAACCTAACAATGACATTAGCTACAGAAGTAAGGTTATGTTTTTGATCATGAAAGAGACATAATATAGAGTTCATATTGTTTTTTAGTCTATATTTTTAGTGGCCAATATTTTAAGAAATCGTTTTGAATTTACTAATAAATTTATAAAAAAATAAATTAATTCGATTCATTAAATAGATTGAAATATTGAATCTAAAGATAAAAGATCTTTTGCAAGCGTGGGTACAAATTGTTGTCATAAATGTATTACAGAGATCAGCCATACTTTACCAAATCGGCATGCAAAAAAACAAACACATTAGCGTCATACGCATAAGGCTAAAGGATAATATAAAAAATAGAGATAAAAAAAAATAAACCAAGTAAAGCAAAGTTGTTCTACTTATTCTTATATACTTTAACAATAGGAAAACCAAAATCTAATTGGAAAGGTGTGTGGTCGGATCAGTAACAGTCCATCAGTTCCATCATTTTTTGGTCAATAAAAGCTAAGAGTCAAAAGCTTCAAAATTCCTTAGCAGAACTGTAAAAAAATATTAAAGAATTATCGATTTCTTCTAATTCATCACTGATCAAGTGTCAATGCGGTGAATTGCGGTGTGTGTATTGAAGTGTCACTGTCAAATTATCAATTCATTGTTTACCGATTGGTTATCAAGGGAATAAGATCCTCTGGTTGTCGATAATATACAACAATTGGTTCAACAATGTTTTAGGTATGAAAAAACAGAGTGTACAATAAATTTATAAAAATGGCTACGGTTGTTGGAGAATTGAATCATTTACAACTACAATTAATTGACCCTGGTTGGGCTGAAAATATATATGATGCAGAATTTCTCGACGTTGTTGCTTTACCGCCGGAGTACGAAGAAGCTCTTGAACGTGTAGATTTGCAAGAAACTTTTGAAAACACAATAAAATCAATTGATCATTGGCAAAGTCCAGAAGTGGAAGCTGATGAAGAAAAGTCTTGGACTACGTTGTCACAGTTAATTCCACATAAACGATTAATAGCTTTGTTAGCATATTACATAGATTTTGGATGCAAAAATGTTGAACATTCCGAATATAGGAATTATGCGCTGTTGGCATCTCGGATTTATTTTAAATTATTGTCAATCCCTGGACACAGAGCATACCATATCTATCACTCACAACTATTTGCTAATTGTCTAGCATGCCTTACGATTCCGAAAGAAATGTGTGATGGAGGAAATAGTTTCAATGCAAGAGAACTAACCAGACAAGTGAATTCTGTGTTAGTGGATTTAAGGAATTTTGTTATTGATCTGAGAGCAATCATAGAAAATATACATCTTACTCCAAACAATGTACACTTTGAGGAGGTTTTACAAAATTTGGTTGAAATAACCGGTGGTGCGGTTGCCAGCAGACTGCATGTGGGTAAGTACACTAAATTCCCATTAAGTATAAACTCATTATCACTATGTCTTTAAAAGGTGGGCTTCACATGAGCCATTTTTAAGATACATTGAACCAGCCCATACATGTCCCACTGCTGGCAGAGGCTTCTTCCCACATAGGTTTGAGCACTGATCACCACACTAGCTCACAGTTTCCCGAATTCAGATTCCAATATTTGGAATCCAGGTTTCCTCATGACGTTTTCCTTTACCATTTGTTAGTAGTACCTAGTAGTCTACCTGCATTGTGTGGATACCAATCCTTACATAGAACAGCAAGGCCACCACATTCAAGACACAATTACTATTTTTATTTTTAATAAATAAATATCTTAATATTTCTCATATTTTCAGATAAAATTGAGCTAGCAAATATATCAGGGGTTGTTTATGCAATAATAGACATTTTAATGCATTGCAATGGCTCTGAACAGCCTAATGCGGAAGCAATCAGGTTACTTTTTAAATGCCTTTTGGCTACCTTTCTTGATTCATCCACAGATAATAGATTGGTAAGTGAAAAAAAAAACAAAATGTTGTATTTCAAATATTTCTTGAATTGATATATTTGAAAGAATGAAAATTTAATTTATTTTTATATTTTCAGAGTGTCGTACAGGCTTCATATGTGACATATTCTGGTTTGCTACTCAACAAATATGGAAAGTTTGCATTATCAAGTTATCTAATTCTATTGCAGCATCTATGTTACAACTTAGAATATATGGCAAGTATTTTTTTTAAGGACTGTATTTGGGGTTTTAACTTTATTTCCAGTTTTTCAAAACTACAAGTATATTTTGTAAAGATGTTGTGATTTTACTTTTTTTTTAATAGGAAAGAGCCGAGGCTCGGGCTAGCCGTGTGTCACTAGTGACTGGCCTGATGAGTCTCCTGCCTTCCAAGTCTTATCAGAAGATTGTTCAATGGCTGATACACCTCTCGGCCAGTGCTAAAATGACACATCGTCATTTAGCCATGGTATGTATTTGTTGAACAATACCAAAATTAGATAAAACCAAGTAAAAGTGTCAATGACTTGACCAAAAAATCATTGTACAAATATATGTCATAGCTACATAATATGTTTGGGTTGAACAGTGCTTTTATCATTTGTTGACCAAAAAAATAATGTGAAGGCATGCATTGCAAAATTAAATAAATAAAACTTGTCTCTAAAAGAACTTCATTTAAGTGCCTTATTTATGTATTTATTTACTTTAATTGTTCTAGGAAATGCTGAGTTACTTGATACAACACGCACCGGACGACCCCAATGCTGCTGAACCTTCAAATAATAATGCTTCGGCTGGAAGTAATGAAAAGCATTTTTTTGTTTATAATTTAATATAAGTTGCCATGATACTAGCTAAACAACACAAAAACAAGTACAACAAAAATAACACTTAAACTATACATCATATAAAAAAATTGAGTGCCTGTTTTTAATATTGAAAAATATTTTTTACTACGTTTATATGAATTTTAAAACAGTATGTACACTAAAATATCATATTTTTTAATATTTGTCTGCCTGTTTGTTTGTTCCCGGTAATCTCTAAAAGGGCAGGGCCAATTTTGACGGGACTTTTAGGGGCAGGTAGCTAATGTAATAAAGAGAAACAAAATAAACGAATTAATTATATTGTTTAATTCCACGCGGATGATGTCGCGGGTACAGCTCGTTATTTATATTAAAAAAAAAACAACTTATTAGTTGCAATAAATGAATCAACCAAACACTAGGTAACCAAAACTCCTGCTTTTATTATACTTGCCCGCCTTTTCTTTTAAGGTAGTGCAGATTTTGAGCCACAACCCGGCCCGAGTTGGATGCCTGATGAGGTACCGTCACCCAGCGCACCATCACCTTGCGCTGAACTAGAACTAAGCCGCCCGTACACTATTACCACGGACGACGAATCTAGTCAAGACAGTCAAGGAGCGCCTAATGTAAGTATATTTACTATTGAAACATTAGGAATTGACGATCTGTGGTCAATGTTCACTACCATCATCTTATTCATTAGCCATACCCTTTTTTTACCTAGCCTACAGTGTACGATTTTTTTTATACCGGGCCACTTTTAACAGCCCTCACGGTGAACTTTCGTAATATTTCACCACCGTTTTTCAATTTCTCATTTAAATTTACAAATAATATTGAAAAAGATCAGAGGTAAAAGGAGTTCCTAAATGTTTTCCTAACTCCTCATGGCGATTTCTTCAACTCCGTTAACATTTTTAACTTAATGATTATGTACAGGCAGAAGATGAGATGGTGGATCTACTACGTCACCGTCGCCACACAGTGCCTCACGGAGCCATACTGCGCGCCATGTACGACCGCGCGGACGACGTATCCGGCACTATACGTACGCGCGCACTCGCTATACTCACCGAGTGCATTGAGAACAACAATCCCCATATGATTAAGGCTGTGACGGTAAATTTATTTTTCTTAATTAATTGCAATTTTTATCGAATGCTCTTTTATGATTTTAATTATTTCTATAGGGGTATTTTCCCTACAAGGAGTAACTTAGACTGCATTTTTTTTTGATACTTCTATATTTATCCGAGTACACTAAGCTGCTAGTGGACAAAACCCAGTTTTATGCATTAGCGGCTATCTACACCGCACGGCTGTCCGGTTTTCCATGTTTGAATGCAATCGTGTTTTAACCGCGAGTACCTAATCGAACAAGGTGTTGCATATAAAAATGTTTTGCTCGTTATGCGGGCTTGGATTGAGCCTGTGTCGTATGTGCAGGAGCTCCACGGCACGGGCAAAGCGTCGACGTTGCTGGCGGTGGGCGCGCGCGGGCTGTGCGACGAGCGCGCGGCCGTGCGGCGCGCGGCTGTGGGCCTCGTGCAGCGCCTGCTGGCACACTCCTCTGCCCCGCTGCCCACGCACACCGACATTGCCGTAACTATACTCGCCTATCTACTCTACCTCGAGTACAATATGCCGCCTTGACAAGAGACATTGACAGCACACGTTTTGAAGGCTTACTACTGCTACTACAAGATTTTGTGCGATCCACAAATGCTTGTTCTGAGTCTGGGTGTGTTTGTGCTTGTGAATTGAGTGTATGTGAAATCCCCCGCGATACGAGGATTAAATTCATTATTGCGAGAGTAGTTTTTTAAAAGAAAAAAAAAATCTTTGTTGCAGTTGTGAATTTGCCGTTGTGTTATTTGCCATATAGTGTGCCATCTCGCTTACACCAATTACCTAATAAAATTCGTATGCTTCTTTGAAATGAAGTAAGCCTGTATTATTCTTCTTTTCTAGCTATTGGCAAAGCTGTGTCGAGACGCAAGCATTATAGTCCGAACAGCTGCTATTAGTGCTATGAACGAGCTTGTGACGGTGCGGCGTAGCGACGTTGTGATCGACGTGTTTCTCAAGTCGGTCATGCCTCAACTCTCCGATCCCGAAGTCAAGGTAACGCCTTTATAGAAGACAACAAACACCTATATTTGGAAAATAAGTAAAGAAGAAACAAAAAAAAAAGTATTTATTATTACAAGAAATAAAACTAACAAGAGATATGTTTATAACGTGCGGTTCCGGTTACAAACTTTATGAAATACTAGCTGTTGCCCGCAACGTCGTCCGCGTGAATATCAGTTATAGCTGCAAAAGCATAACCCCTCTCTGACGCAGTCGGTTAAAAAGTAGCCTATGTGTTAATCTAGGGTGTCAGTTAACTCCATACCAAATTTCATCAAATTTGATCTAGCCGTTTGAGCTTGAAAGAGTAACAAACATCCATACATCCATACTTACAAACTTTCGCGTTTATAATAATAATATTAGTAGGAAGTTAAAAATAAATTAAATAAATTATTAGATAAACAAACAATATTCGATTATAGAGGTGCTCTAATCTTTTTGTAGTTTTTGAAATATAAGACATTCTGGTTTTGTTTGAATTAGCTCCGACTCGTATAATATTGCCGTTCACACTTTCACGGTTTAAGATAAATAGTTTAGTTAAAAATCATCATAAAATTCTCGTAGCCTAAAAATTACAAAAAATCGCAGAACATACATTTGAATACCTCGAAGTGTTTTTTTAATCACCGGGCACACGCTCATCTATACTTCCTTAAACACCCTGTAAAGTTAGAACATAATAATATCTTTAATCCAGATCCAACAACAAACTGCGTTGTACTTCCAACACCTGATAATTGAGCCAATGAAGAAATTCGGAGCGGCTGGGCACAACGATCCTTTGCCATGGGCGCTCCTAGACGGCGTCACACGGAATAACTTGAAGCGATACTTGCAGAAAGCCTGCACGTTAATCAAAAATAATTCTGGTGCTATCAAGTAAGTGTTTTTACCTACATTTAGACATGGACAATCCTTCGTTTAGCCCATGTATTCATAGACTAATAATAATTAAATGTTAACTGATGTTTTAAAGGGTTTTATGAGGACAGATTGTTATTTCGAATTAGGTATACCGTAAAATATTTAGTAAGTCGAGGGCGACTTAGAACAAGCATTTCTGAAATACACAAATTCTTGTTCTATACAGTAATAATAATTCTGATCTTTCTTTGTCCCACTGCTGAGATTTGGGTGTGGGTGTAGGTTGTCATGATAACGTAAATATATTTTTCAGTCATCGCCTAGTGGATATTTTGAGCTCGCACATTGGAGTGGTGGACGACCAGCGAGACCTAGCGAGTCTGGTGCTCCTGTATTGCGTCGCACCATACGTCGAGTACTCTAATGTAGCCTTCATCCTCGACTATTATTATAAACTCGCTGATACTGAACAGGTATTATGATTTATAGTTTTAGATGATTTAATGAAAAAAAAAAACGTGTAGCGCTCAGAGACTGCCGCGGAATAGCTATTGCATAGCACTTTTTATCAACTTTTGTAATTATAATTATTACAACATTAATTATTACCGATACAACCAATACCATCTAGAGGTTAGTTACTGAACTGAAGAGAAAAGCGTGTTATTTAATAAAGTTATTAAAAGTTCTGCTAGTCATCGATAGATGGCAAAACAAAAAAGAATCACCGTTACGGAATTTCTGGATTCGGTCTCCACGCTCAAGGCCCGCGATAGAAGCTATGCAACAGCTTAAAAATCAATTAAAGCAATGATTTATGAATAAAATGTGTTTTCCCAATTTTTTAAATTTAGATGCAATATGTATTTTGTCTGTTACACAGAGTCAAGAACTGTAGTTGGTTGTTCTAAGTTTTTGCTTTTGTTTAGGGTCGCGATGCACGCCTGATGGCTTTAACACTAGATGTGATTACCATATGGTCGGCCTACCTGCAGCCGCTTGAGCGGTCCACACTGCGGAACCATCTCGTGCGCCGGCTTGCAAATGCACGGGATGATGGTAATATTTTATAATAGGAAACCGGTTATGTTGGTGGCTTGTTGGAGATTCTTGCTTGTTCTTCTCCATAAAAATTACACTTTGGACCCGCGCAGCTAGAACCAGTTAATAAACTTTTTGAGGGTGCCTTTTACAAGGGCCTAATTAAGATTAAAACATTTTGCTTTTACTCAGGATTCGAACAGCTTAGACTACAAAATAATCTGCTTTTTTGAAGATTTATTTTAAGTAACCTGCAGGTACTCTTTTTACAAGTTTAGATCAAATACCCATTTATATCCCTGCCTTACCTACTTATGACAGCGTTTCCCTATATTTCAGTCACTGCAACCGATGTCCATAATGTTATTATCGTTTTGGATAATATTGTTCCAAAATAACAGTGTAATGTTTAAGCCAGTATATTAATAATTATTTAAATACTTTTAACGATGAACTTTGAATTTCTTTTATACAGGATGTCGAATACAGTGTGCGTCGCTAGCAACTGAATTAGACCCTAAAAATCTTACTTGGGCTACGGAGCTTATGCAGTTGTGTAAGTATTTTAATAATATCCCTTATCATGTAACGAAACTGTTGATAGTGTATGTTAATGTTAATTTTACCTATAAAGGAAGTATGGTAAGTGTAATTATATGGATTTTTCGTTACTTGCGTTATGATCTGAATAATATAAACACTGACAGATTTACAAGACAAACCAAAAAAGCATAATTTATAAAACATCACAACAAAATGCAATTTAGGGAAAATATTTTAACAATTACTGTAAATTAACTGACGAATAAAAAAACATTCTATTGTATGAATCAAGCTTTACCGTACGTGGGCCCTAACAGTTGTATAATAATATATGTCGGTGTGTACAGCGGAGAGTCGCGCGGTGAGCGAGCGGAACTTGGAGGAAGCGGTGCGCGCCGCCGACCTCTCCCTGATGGCGCCGACGCCGCCCCAGCCCGCGCTGCTGAACATGTTCCTTAGCATGCTGAAGGAACCACCCGCAGGTATATCTTCTAGTTTGTTTAATTCCTTATTCTCCTGACTATATTATGTAATACAGAAATACAGTCACGATCAAAAATATGTATTTTATAATTTCACATAAGAAATCTACTTCAACTTTTTGGTCGTGTATACATGTTTTTTGCCCGTGACTATGTACATAAACCAGATACATGCTGAATATATTGTGTGTATATAGATTTTGACGAGAAGAAGATGGGCGTAGCGGGGCGGCGCGGGGCGGCTGTGCCTGCGGTCGCGCGCGGCGGCCGAGCTGGCCGCGCCCGCCTTCGCCGCGCTGCTGCCCAAGGAGGACGCCTCGCTGTGCGCGCGCATCAACGCCGTGCACGCGCTCGCAGACATCTGTATCAGGTACTACAGCAACACGAGAACAAGCGGGGCGGCGCGGGGCGGCTGTGCCTGCGGTCGCGCGCGGCGGCCGAGCTGGCCGCGCCCGCCTTCGCCGCGCTGCTGCCCAAGGAGGACGCCTCGCTGTGCGCGCGCATCAACGCCGTGCACGCGCTCGCAGACATCTGTATCAGGTACTACAGCAACACGAGAACAAGCGGGGCGGCGCGGGGCGGCTGTGCCTGCGGTCGCGCGCGGCGGCCGAGCTGGCCGCGCCCGCCTTCGCCGCGCTGCTGCCCAAGGAGGACGCCTCGCTGTGCGCGCGCATCAACGCCGTGCACGCGCTCGCAGACATCTGTATCAGGTACTACAGCAACACGAGAACAAGCGGGGCGGCGCGGGGCGGCTGTGCCTGCGGTCGCGCGCGGCGGCCGAGCTGGCCGCGCCCGCCTTCGCCGCGCTGCTGCCCAAGGAGGACGCCTCGCTGTGCGCGCGCATCAACGCCGTGCACGCGCTCGCAGACATCTGTATCAGGTACTACAGCAACACGAGAACAAGCGGGGCGGCGCGGGGCGGCTGTGCCTGCGGTCGCGCGCGGCGGCCGAGCTGGCCGCGCCCGCCTTCGCCGCGCTGCTGCCCAAGGAGGACGCCTCGCTGTGCGCGCGCATCAACGCCGTGCACGCGCTCGCAGACATCTGTATCAGGTACTACAGCAACACGAGAACAAGCGGGGCGGCGCGGGGCGGCTGTGCCTGCGGTCGCGCGCGGCGGCCGAGCTGGCCGCGCCCGCCTTCGCCGCGCTGCTGCCCAAGGAGGACGCCTCGCTGTGCGCGCGCATCAACGCCGTGCACGCGCTCGCAGACATCTGTATCAGGTACTACAGCAACACGAGAACAAGCGGGGCGGCGCGGGGCGGCTGTGCCTGCGGTCGCGCGCGGCGGCCGAGCTGGCCGCGCCCGCCTTCGCCGCGCTGCTGCCCAAGGAGGACGCCTCGCTGTGCGCGCGCATCAACGCCGTGCACGCGCTCGCAGACATCTGTATCAGGTACTACAGCAACACGAGAACAAGCGGGGCGGCGCGGGGCGGCTGTGCCTGCGGTCGCGCGCGGCGGCCGAGCTGGCCGCGCCCGCCTTCGCCGCGCTGCTGCCCAAGGAGGACGCCTCGCTGTGCGCGCGCATCAACGCCGTGCACGCGCTCGCAGACATCTGTATCAGGTACTACAGCAACACGAGAACAAGCGGGGCGGCGCGGGGCGGCTGTGCCTGCGGTCGCGCGCGGCGGCCGAGCTGGCCGCGCCCGCCTTCGCCGCGCTGCTGCCCAAGGAGGACGCCTCGCTGTGCGCGCGCATCAACGCCGTGCACGCGCTCGCAGACATCTGTATCAGGTACTACAGCAACACGAGAACAAGCGGGGCGGCGCGGGGCGGCTGTGCCTGCGGTCGCGCGCGGCGGCCGAGCTGGCCGCGCCCGCCTTCGCCGCGCTGCTGCCCAAGGAGGACGCCTCGCTGTGCGCGCGCATCAACGCCGTGCACGCGCTCGCAGACATCTGTATCAGGTACTACAGCAACACGAGAACAAGCGGGGCGGCGCGGGGCGGCTGTGCCTGCGGTCGCGCGCGGCGGCCGAGCTGGCCGCGCCCGCCTTCGCCGCGCTGCTGCCCAAGGAGGACGCCTCGCTGTGCGCGCGCATCAACGCCGTGCACGCGCTCGCAGACATCTGTATCAGGTACTACAGCAACACGAGAACAAGCGGGGCGGCGCGGGGCGGCTGTGCCTGCGGTCGCGCGCGGCGGCCGAGCTGGCCGCGCCCGCCTTCGCCGCGCTGCTGCCCAAGGAGGACGCCTCGCTGTGCGCGCGCATCAACGCCGTGCACGCGCTCGCAGACATCTGTATCAGGTACTACAGCAACACGAGAACAAGCGGGGCGGCGCGGGGCGGCTGTGCCTGCGGTCGCGCGCGGCGGCCGAGCTGGCCGCGCCCGCCTTCGCCGCGCTGCTGCCCAAGGAGGACGCCTCGCTGTGCGCGCGCATCAACGCCGTGCACGCGCTCGCAGACATCTGTATCAGGTACTACAGCAACACGAGAACAAGCGGGGCGGCGCGGGGCGGCTGTGCCTGCGGTCGCGCGCGGCGGCCGAGCTGGCCGCGCCCGCCTTCGCCGCGCTGCTGCCCAAGGAGGACGCCTCGCTGTGCGCGCGCATCAACGCCGTGCACGCGCTCGCAGACATCTGTATCAGGTACTACAGCAACACGAGAACAAGCGGGGCGGCGCGGGGCGGCTGTGCCTGCGGTCGCGCGCGGCGGCCGAGCTGGCCGCGCCCGCCTTCGCCGCGCTGCTGCCCAAGGAGGACGCCTCGCTGTGCGCGCGCATCAACGCCGTGCACGCGCTCGCAGACATCTGTATCAGGTACTACAGCAACACGAGAACAAGCGGGGCGGCGCGGGGCGGCTGTGCCTGCGGTCGCGCGCGGCGGCCGAGCTGGCCGCGCCCGCCTTCGCCGCGCTGCTGCCCAAGGAGGACGCCTCGCTGTGCGCGCGCATCAACGCCGTGCACGCGCTCGCAGACATCTGTATCAGGTACTACAGCAACACGAGAACAAGCGGGGCGGCGCGGGGCGGCTGTGCCTGCGGTCGCGCGCGGCGGCCGAGCTGGCCGCGCCCGCCTTCGCCGCGCTGCTGCCCAAGGAGGACGCCTCGCTGTGCGCGCGCATCAACGCCGTGCACGCGCTCGCAGACATCTGTATCAGGTACTACAGCAACACGAGAACAAGCGGGGCGGCGCGGGGCGGCTGTGCCTGCGGTCGCGCGCGGCGGCCGAGCTGGCCGCGCCCGCCTTCGCCGCGCTGCTGCCCAAGGAGGACGCCTCGCTGTGCGCGCGCATCAACGCCGTGCACGCGCTCGCAGACATCTGTATCAGGTACTACAGCAACACGAGAACAAGCGGGGCGGCGCGGGGCGGCTGTGCCTGCGGTCGCGCGCGGCGGCCGAGCTGGCCGCGCCCGCCTTCGCCGCGCTGCTGCCCAAGGAGGACGCCTCGCTGTGCGCGCGCATCAACGCCGTGCACGCGCTCGCAGACATCTGTATCAGGTACTACAGCAACACGAGAACAAGCGGGGCGGCGCGGGGCGGCTGTGCCTGCGGTCGCGCGCGGCGGCCGAGCTGGCCGCGCCCGCCTTCGCCGCGCTGCTGCCCAAGGAGGACGCCTCGCTGTGCGCGCGCATCAACGCCGTGCACGCGCTCGCAGACATCTGTATCAGGTACTACAGCAACACGAGAACAAGCGGGGCGGCGCGGGGCGGCTGTGCCTGCGGTCGCGCGCGGCGGCCGAGCTGGCCGCGCCCGCCTTCGCCGCGCTGCTGCCCAAGGAGGACGCCTCGCTGTGCGCGCGCATCAACGCCGTGCACGCGCTCGCAGACATCTGTATCAGGTACTACAGCAACACGAGAACAAGCGGGGCGGCGCGGGGCGGCTGTGCCTGCGGTCGCGCGCGGCGGCCGAGCTGGCCGCGCCCGCCTTCGCCGCGCTGCTGCCCAAGGAGGACGCCTCGCTGTGCGCGCGCATCAACGCCGTGCACGCGCTCGCAGACATCTGTATCAGGTACTACAGCAACACGAGAACAAGCGGGGCGGCGCGGGGCGGCTGTGCCTGCGGTCGCGCGCGGCGGCCGAGCTGGCCGCGCCCGCCTTCGCCGCGCTGCTGCCCAAGGAGGACGCCTCGCTGTGCGCGCGCATCAACGCCGTGCACGCGCTCGCAGACATCTGTATCAGGTACTACAGCAACACGAGAACAAGCGGGGCGGCGCGGGGCGGCTGTGCCTGCGGTCGCGCGCGGCGGCCGAGCTGGCCGCGCCCGCCTTCGCCGCGCTGCTGCCCAAGGAGGACGCCTCGCTGTGCGCGCGCATCAACGCCGTGCACGCGCTCGCAGACATCTGTATCAGGTACTACAGCAACACGAGAACAAGCGGGGCGGCGCGGGGCGGCTGTGCCTGCGGTCGCGCGCGGCGGCCGAGCTGGCCGCGCCCGCCTTCGCCGCGCTGCTGCCCAAGGAGGACGCCTCGCTGTGCGCGCGCATCAACGCCGTGCACGCGCTCGCAGACATCTGTATCAGGTACTACAGCAACACGAGAACAAGCGGGGCGGCGCGGGGCGGCTGTGCCTGCGGTCGCGCGCGGCGGCCGAGCTGGCCGCGCCCGCCTTCGCCGCGCTGCTGCCCAAGGAGGACGCCTCGCTGTGCGCGCGCATCAACGCCGTGCACGCGCTCGCAGACATCTGTATCAGGTACTACAGCAACACGAGAACAAGCGGGGCGGCGCGGGGCGGCTGTGCCTGCGGTCGCGCGCGGCGGCCGAGCTGGCCGCGCCCGCCTTCGCCGCGCTGCTGCCCAAGGAGGACGCCTCGCTGTGCGCGCGCATCAACGCCGTGCACGCGCTCGCAGACATCTGTATCAGGTACTACAGCAACACGAGAACAAGCGGGGCGGCGCGGGGCGGCTGTGCCTGCGGTCGCGCGCGGCGGCCGAGCTGGCCGCGCCCGCCTTCGCCGCGCTGCTGCCCAAGGAGGACGCCTCGCTGTGCGCGCGCATCAACGCCGTGCACGCGCTCGCAGACATCTGTATCAGGTACTACAGCAACACGAGAACAAGCGGGGCGGCGCGGGGCGGCTGTGCCTGCGGTCGCGCGCGGCGGCCGAGCTGGCCGCGCCCGCCTTCGCCGCGCTGCTGCCCAAGGAGGACGCCTCGCTGTGCGCGCGCATCAACGCCGTGCACGCGCTCGCAGACATCTGTATCAGGTACTACAGCAACACGAGAACAAGCGGGGCGGCGCGGGGCGGCTGTGCCTGCGGTCGCGCGCGGCGGCCGAGCTGGCCGCGCCCGCCTTCGCCGCGCTGCTGCCCAAGGAGGACGCCTCGCTGTGCGCGCGCATCAACGCCGTGCACGCGCTCGCAGACATCTGTATCAGGTACTACAGCAACACGAGAACAAGCGGGGCGGCGCGGGGCGGCTGTGCCTGCGGTCGCGCGCGGCGGCCGAGCTGGCCGCGCCCGCCTTCGCCGCGCTGCTGCCCAAGGAGGACGCCTCGCTGTGCGCGCGCATCAACGCCGTGCACGCGCTCGCAGACATCTGTATCAGGTACTACAGCAACACGAGAACAAGCGGGGCGGCGCGGGGCGGCTGTGCCTGCGGTCGCGCGCGGCGGCCGAGCTGGCCGCGCCCGCCTTCGCCGCGCTGCTGCCCAAGGAGGACGCCTCGCTGTGCGCGCGCATCAACGCCGTGCACGCGCTCGCAGACATCTGTATCAGGTACTACAGCAACACGAGAACAAGCGGGGCGGCGCGGGGCGGCTGTGCCTGCGGTCGCGCGCGGCGGCCGAGCTGGCCGCGCCCGCCTTCGCCGCGCTGCTGCCCAAGGAGGACGCCTCGCTGTGCGCGCGCATCAACGCCGTGCACGCGCTCGCAGACATCTGTATCAGGTACTACAGCAACACGAGAACAAGCGGGGCGGCGCGGGGCGGCTGTGCCTGCGGTCGCGCGCGGCGGCCGAGCTGGCCGCGCCCGCCTTCGCCGCGCTGCTGCCCAAGGAGGACGCCTCGCTGTGCGCGCGCATCAACGCCGTGCACGCGCTCGCAGACATCTGTATCAGGTACTACAGCAACACGAGAACAAGCGGGGCGGCGCGGGGCGGCTGTGCCTGCGGTCGCGCGCGGCGGCCGAGCTGGCCGCGCCCGCCTTCGCCGCGCTGCTGCCCAAGGAGGACGCCTCGCTGTGCGCGCGCATCAACGCCGTGCACGCGCTCGCAGACATCTGTATCAGGTACTACAGCAACACGAGAACAAGCGGGGCGGCGCGGGGCGGCTGTGCCTGCGGTCGCGCGCGGCGGCCGAGCTGGCCGCGCCCGCCTTCGCCGCGCTGCTGCCCAAGGAGGACGCCTCGCTGTGCGCGCGCATCAACGCCGTGCACGCGCTCGCAGACATCTGTATCAGGTACTACAGCAACACGAGAACAAGCGGGGCGGCGCGGGGCGGCTGTGCCTGCGGTCGCGCGCGGCGGCCGAGCTGGCCGCGCCCGCCTTCGCCGCGCTGCTGCCCAAGGAGGACGCCTCGCTGTGCGCGCGCATCAACGCCGTGCACGCGCTCGCAGACATCTGTATCAGGTACTACAGCAACACGAGAACAAGCGGGGCGGCGCGGGGCGGCTGTGCCTGCGGTCGCGCGCGGCGGCCGAGCTGGCCGCGCCCGCCTTCGCCGCGCTGCTGCCCAAGGAGGACGCCTCGCTGTGCGCGCGCATCAACGCCGTGCACGCGCTCGCAGACATCTGTATCAGGTACTACAGCAACACGAGAACAAGCGGGGCGGCGCGGGGCGGCTGTGCCTGCGGTCGCGCGCGGCGGCCGAGCTGGCCGCGCCCGCCTTCGCCGCGCTGCTGCCCAAGGAGGACGCCTCGCTGTGCGCGCGCATCAACGCCGTGCACGCGCTCGCAGACATCTGTATCAGGTACTACAGCAACACGAGAACAAGCGGGGCGGCGCGGGGCGGCTGTGCCTGCGGTCGCGCGCGGCGGCCGAGCTGGCCGCGCCCGCCTTCGCCGCGCTGCTGCCCAAGGAGGACGCCTCGCTGTGCGCGCGCATCAACGCCGTGCACGCGCTCGCAGACATCTGTATCAGGTACTACAGCAACACGAGAACAAGCGGGGCGGCGCGGGGCGGCTGTGCCTGCGGTCGCGCGCGGCGGCCGAGCTGGCCGCGCCCGCCTTCGCCGCGCTGCTGCCCAAGGAGGACGCCTCGCTGTGCGCGCGCATCAACGCCGTGCACGCGCTCGCAGACATCTGTATCAGGTACTACAGCAACACGAGAACAAGCGGGGCGGCGCGGGGCGGCTGTGCCTGCGGTCGCGCGCGGCGGCCGAGCTGGCCGCGCCCGCCTTCGCCGCGCTGCTGCCCAAGGAGGACGCCTCGCTGTGCGCGCGCATCAACGCCGTGCACGCGCTCGCAGACATCTGTATCAGGTACTACAGCAACACGAGAACAAGCGGGGCGGCGCGGGGCGGCTGTGCCTGCGGTCGCGCGCGGCGGCCGAGCTGGCCGCGCCCGCCTTCGCCGCGCTGCTGCCCAAGGAGGACGCCTCGCTGTGCGCGCGCATCAACGCCGTGCACGCGCTCGCAGACATCTGTATCAGGTACTACAGCAACACGAGAACAAGCGGGGCGGCGCGGGGCGGCTGTGCCTGCGGTCGCGCGCGGCGGCCGAGCTGGCCGCGCCCGCCTTCGCCGCGCTGCTGCCCAAGGAGGACGCCTCGCTGTGCGCGCGCATCAACGCCGTGCACGCGCTCGCAGACATCTGTATCAGGTACTACAGCAACACGAGAACAAGCGGGGCGGCGCGGGGCGGCTGTGCCTGCGGTCGCGCGCGGCGGCCGAGCTGGCCGCGCCCGCCTTCGCCGCGCTGCTGCCCAAGGAGGACGCCTCGCTGTGCGCGCGCATCAACGCCGTGCACGCGCTCGCAGACATCTGTATCAGGTACTACAGCAACACGAGAACAAGCGGGGCGGCGCGGGGCGGCTGTGCCTGCGGTCGCGCGCGGCGGCCGAGCTGGCCGCGCCCGCCTTCGCCGCGCTGCTGCCCAAGGAGGACGCCTCGCTGTGCGCGCGCATCAACGCCGTGCACGCGCTCGCAGACATCTGTATCAGGTACTACAGCAACACGAGAACAAGCGGGGCGGCGCGGGGCGGCTGTGCCTGCGGTCGCGCGCGGCGGCCGAGCTGGCCGCGCCCGCCTTCGCCGCGCTGCTGCCCAAGGAGGACGCCTCGCTGTGCGCGCGCATCAACGCCGTGCACGCGCTCGCAGACATCTGTATCAGGTACTACAGCAACACGAGAACAAGCGGGGCGGCGCGGGGCGGCTGTGCCTGCGGTCGCGCGCGGCGGCCGAGCTGGCCGCGCCCGCCTTCGCCGCGCTGCTGCCCAAGGAGGACGCCTCGCTGTGCGCGCGCATCAACGCCGTGCACGCGCTCGCAGACATCTGTATCAGGTACTACAGCAACACGAGAACAAGCGGGGCGGCGCGGGGCGGCTGTGCCTGCGGTCGCGCGCGGCGGCCGAGCTGGCCGCGCCCGCCTTCGCCGCGCTGCTGCCCAAGGAGGACGCCTCGCTGTGCGCGCGCATCAACGCCGTGCACGCGCTCGCAGACATCTGTATCAGGTACTACAGCAACACGAGAACAAGCGGGGCGGCGCGGGGCGGCTGTGCCTGCGGTCGCGCGCGGCGGCCGAGCTGGCCGCGCCCGCCTTCGCCGCGCTGCTGCCCAAGGAGGACGCCTCGCTGTGCGCGCGCATCAACGCCGTGCACGCGCTCGCAGACATCTGTATCAGGTACTACAGCAACACGAGAACAAGCGGGGCGGCGCGGGGCGGCTGTGCCTGCGGTCGCGCGCGGCGGCCGAGCTGGCCGCGCCCGCCTTCGCCGCGCTGCTGCCCAAGGAGGACGCCTCGCTGTGCGCGCGCATCAACGCCGTGCACGCGCTCGCAGACATCTGTATCAGGTACTACAGCAACACGAGAACAAGCGGGGCGGCGCGGGGCGGCTGTGCCTGCGGTCGCGCGCGGCGGCCGAGCTGGCCGCGCCCGCCTTCGCCGCGCTGCTGCCCAAGGAGGACGCCTCGCTGTGCGCGCGCATCAACGCCGTGCACGCGCTCGCAGACATCTGTATCAGGTACTACAGCAACACGAGAACAAGCGGGGCGGCGCGGGGCGGCTGTGCCTGCGGTCGCGCGCGGCGGCCGAGCTGGCCGCGCCCGCCTTCGCCGCGCTGCTGCCCAAGGAGGACGCCTCGCTGTGCGCGCGCATCAACGCCGTGCACGCGCTCGCAGACATCTGTATCAGGTACTACAGCAACACGAGAACAAGCGGGGCGGCGCGGGGCGGCTGTGCCTGCGGTCGCGCGCGGCGGCCGAGCTGGCCGCGCCCGCCTTCGCCGCGCTGCTGCCCAAGGAGGACGCCTCGCTGTGCGCGCGCATCAACGCCGTGCACGCGCTCGCAGACATCTGTATCAGGTACTACAGCAACACGAGAACAAGCGGGGCGGCGCGGGGCGGCTGTGCCTGCGGTAGCGCGCGGCGGCCGAGCTGGCCGCGCCCGCCTTCGCCGCGCTGCTGCCCAAGGAGGACGCCTCGCTGTGCGCGCGCATCAACGCCGTGCACGCGCTCGCAGACATCTGTATCAGGTACTACAGCAACACGAGAACAAGCGGGGCGGCGCGGGGCGGCTGTGCCTGCGGTCGCGCGCGGCGGCCGAGCTGGCCGCGCCCGCCTTCGCCGCGCTGCTGCCCAAGGAGGACGCCTCGCTGTGCGCGCGCATCAACGCCGTGCACGCGCTCGCAGACATCTGTATCAGGTACTACAGCAACACGAGAACAAGCGGGGCGGCGCGGGGCGGCTGTGCCTGCGGTCGCGCGCGGCGGCCGAGCTGGCCGCGCCCGCCTTCGCCGCGCTGCTGCCCAAGGAGGACGCCTCGCTGTGCGCGCGCATCAACGCCGTGCACGCGCTCGCAGACATCTGTATCAGGTACTACAGCAACACGAGAACAAGCGGGGCGGCGCGGGGCGGCTGTGCCTGCGGTCGCGCGCGGCGGCCGAGCTGGCCGCGCCCGCCTTCGCCGCGCTGCTGCCCAAGGAGGACGCCTCGCTGTGCGCGCGCATCAACGCCGTGCACGCGCTCGCAGACATCTGTATCAGGTACTACAGCAACACGAGAACAAGCGGGGCGGCGCGGGGCGGCTGTGCCTGCGGTCGCGCGCGGCGGCCGAGCTGGCCGCGCCCGCCTTCGCCGCGCTGCTGCCCAAGGAGGACGCCTCGCTGTGCGCGCGCATCAACGCCGTGCACGCGCTCGCAGACATCTGTATCAGGTACTACAGCAACACGAGAACAAGCGGGGCGGCGCGGGGCGGCTGTGCCTGCGGTCGCGCGCGGCGGCCGAGCTGGCCGCGCCCGCCTTCGCCGCGCTGCTGCCCAAGGAGGACGCCTCGCTGTGCGCGCGCATCAACGCCGTGCACGCGCTCGCAGACATCTGTATCAGGTACTACAGTGTGAGGTTGTAGCCCTTACTACGTATATTAACCTATGTAATAGCATATTAAAGTCAGTATTGTATCAACACTCGTTGTATCATTTACTCCTAAAACCTGCCATCCGTACATGGCGACCGTGACAGTAAAATAAGCGCGGATTCGTATTTACATTCCTTTAACCAAAAACGGAACAAGTGGTGTCATAATGAATTGCACTGATATTAATGTTCTACGCGCAGTCGGCGTGAACAATACTTTAGTGTCTAAAATAAATATAACTTCACCTCAAAATGGGTACTACTAACAGCAAGGAGGAGATTATAGTTCCTCAAAACGCAGCAGGTGGAAATAACATCGCTGATATCAGGCAGCTGGCAGTGCACGCCAGCACTACGAACATCATCTTGATCGTGGTACTTTTTATGATAGTATTGGCGTTTTTGTATGGTGTGTACAAAATATATAGAAATTGTCACCAGCAGTGGATTTCAAACGAGATTAGAAATGACAGACTAAGATATTCTATATGGAGACGTCGAGTTGATGCAGAACCCGAAATACGGGCCCACACGAGGAGTTGCCGAAAAGATACTGAGGACATAGTTTGAACCGTCACTATTTACCTACAGCTGATGAAGAATAGGGTGATGTTAAATAGTGTGTCATATGTGTCTGTGCGCGAAAATTCTATGCATAGTGTCAGTGCGCGGTCATTTAACAAGTATCTATTAAATATATCGCCAATTCGAAATACGAGTGTAATCGCTTACATATTACGTACGTAATTATATAAATAACATTATAATGGATTAATTTAAGTGAAAAATATAAGTAAAATAAGTACCGGATGTTTGCTGAATAATACAAGGGTATGTAATTTGATTTTAAGAAGATAATATATTTTCATGGCAGAAAAAATAAAAGCTTTGTATGACAATTTATTAGAAATCAGGAAATATTTAATAAAGATTGGTCCAGATAGGAGGAAAGGTAACATTGTTGTTGTAAAATTAGGAGAAGCTGATAATTTAGTAAAAAAGTATAACCTATTTTTAGAATATTATTCTGAAACTAAATCCACTATAAGTAAAGGTGAGTGTTCAATTATTCACGAGCTTTGTACTAATTTTGATAAGTTATATGAACAAATTTTAGATTTGTGTTCTCAAAAACATACTACTTCAATCAATATGACAAATACTTGTAAATTTGACTTAAAAACCGCTTTAAATTTATTGCCAGTTTGTTCAAACGACGAGGCAAGCGTAAAGCAGCTAATAGACGGGATAGAATATTATAGTTCAGAACTAGACGAAAATTGTCAAGGAAAATTATTAAACTTTGTATTAAAAACTAGACTCTCGCAGGCCGCAAAATTAAAATTATCTCCATCTTATGCCAATATTAATGAATTGATAACCGATTTAAAAGCTCAATTATTACCTAAAAAATCAGCTTCAGCAATTCAACGTAAATTACAAAATTTTAGACAAAATGATTTATCGATCGACGAATTTGGCAAACAAATAACTGAATTATTTGTTGATTTAACAATATCTCAATCAGATGGCAGTGATGCCAGTTATAAAGTTTTGAAGCCAATAAATGAAAAACAGGCCATAAAATGCTTTGCAGACGGATTGAGGATTAAACGAATAGGTACAATAATTTCAGCGCGAAATTTTACATCATTAAAAGACGCCGTGCAGGCGGCTATTGACGAAGATATCTCAATTCCTTCGACTTCTTCTGATGTTCTAACCATGAATTCTAGAGGCAGAACTTCGTATAATAATTGGTCGCAGAGGAGAGGGCGCTTGGCATACACAGGTAGAGGACGTGGACGTGGTTACCGGCAGCCTTCTCACAACCCAGATGGACAACAGGATCACGTCGAGCGAGGATCGCATGCGGGTCGGCGCGGGTCAACCCGATCATCTTATGGAAACAGAGGTAGGTATAATTCTAATAATAATAGTACATCGGGGCAACAGCACATACATACTTTAGAAAACTCAGACTCGCAGGAAAATTCAACAACCGAAGAGCAAAACGAAAATCAGTTTTTTCGAGACTAATGATTTTATTTTGTCACTAAATAGTGTAGGCTATGTAAACATAAGATCGCTTAATAATTACTCATATCATTTGTTAGTCGACACCGGTGCATCCATTTCTGTCATAAAGTATAAACATATTTCCAATCAAAATATTCCAATCCATATTGAGAAGACTATCATAAATGGAATTGGGGGCAACATCGAGAGCATAGGATATGTTTATTTAAACTTAGTTATTGGAAACCACACACTGCGCCATAAGTTTTTTGTTTTTAAAACATTACCTTGTAAAGGTAGTGGTATATTGGGACATGATTTTCTAAGCAAGTATAAATCAGTATTAAATTTCAGTAACCAAACCTTATTGATTTGGAATAATAATTTTAAAGTGTCTATACCTTTAATAATGGTAAACAGGCATATTAATATTCCAGCGAGGTCAGAGTCTGTTCATTTTATTCGGACATTTGAGACGGATGAATGTGTAGTTAACGCGACGGAACTACAAAACGGAGTTTTTATTGCCAGTACTTTAGTTAAGCCTATGAATGGGAAAATACCCATTAGAATCTTAAACACCACCGACTCAGATTTAATCATAAATACAATAAATCTCACTTTTCATAAAGCAACCGACTATGATGTTTGTACATTTCCAACACCGAATAGCAGTGCTGATCGTGTCAAAAAATTATTTACTTCTTTGTCGCTTAGTCATCTGAACAAAGAGGAGCAATTGTCTATAGAGTCAATATGTGCAAAATATTCAGACATTTTTTTCCTTCCGGGAGATAAGTTAAGTACGACTAAACTATACGAACACACTATAACTTTAAAACCAAACGTGGCTCCAGTATACAGTAAGCCATATAGAATGCCCCATTCCCAGAAAGTTGAGTTGAATAAGCAAGTGGATAACTTATTAGAGCAAAATATTATTGAACCCTGTTCCAGTGAGTGGTCCAGTCCAGTGGTACTGGTACCTAAAAAATCTAGTTCCGGGGAAAAGAAATGGAGACTAGTTATAGATTATCGTAAGCTTAACAACTGTATACAAAATGATAAATTCCCCTTGCCTAATATTTCGGACATATTAGACTCTCTGACTGGCTGTGTTTACTTCACACACTTAGATTTAAACCAAGGATTTTATAATGTTCCACTAGAAGAAAACAGTAGGAAATACACTTCGTTTTGTACAAGTAGTGGTCAGTATCAAATGACAAGAATGCCTATGGGCCTAAAGACTAGTCCAAGCTCATTTTCACGGATGATGACAATGGCAATGGCTGGGTTATCTTATGAAAAATGCCTAGTATATCTAGACGATTTGATATGCATGGGACGGAGTCTGTCTGACCATAACAAAAATTTGATAAAAGTTTTTGAAAAATTGCGCAGCGCAAATTTGAAGCTAAATCCTTCTAAATGTGATTTCCTAAAGAAGGAGATTCTTTATTTAGGTCATATTGTATCAGGTAACGGCATATTGCCCGACCCAGACAAAATTAAAATAATGGAAAACTATCCGGTTCCCACAAATACGGACGAAGTGAGGCGCTTCGTTGCTTTTGCAAATTATTATAGAAAGTTCATAGATCATTTTGCAGATAAGGCCTATCACTTGAATCTTCTATGTAAAAAAAATACTAAATTTATATGGGATAGTAACTGTCAAAAGTCTTTCGAAACCCTTAAAAATAGTTTGATATCCCCTCCGATTCTTCAATATCCTGATTTTTCTGAACAAAATCAGTTCATACTTCAAACTGATGCATCCGGATACTCTATAGGGGCAGTTTTGTGCAATTCAGATAGTCGCCCTATAGCTTACGCCAGTAGAAGCCTCAACAAGGCGGAAAAAAATTACCCAACTATAGAGAAAGAACTGCTAGCAGTAGTTTGGGCCGTCAAATACTTCAGGCCATATATATATGGTCGTACATTTAAAATACTTACCGATCATAAACCCCTTGTATACTTGTTTAATTTGAAAGACCCCTCTAGTAGACTTTTCAAATTTAGAATAGTTCTCGAGGAGTATGATTACGAAATCGAATATATAAAAGGAAGTGAGAATGCTGTCGCTGATGCATTGTCTAGAATAAAAATTACTTCGAAAGAACTAAAAGAAATGAATGAATGTTTATATTTAGTGATGACGCGCGCCCAAACGAAAAAATTGGATAACTTTGGTAAGGAAAATGAACAATCCACGGACGATTTGACAGTACAGCCAAAGGTCGTGGAAACGCATATCAAACCTAAAGACGCAGTGGAGTTAAGATTTTCAGACGCGAGTAGTTACAAGAATTTTAATAACTTAATTACGTTAGAAACTGAAATATTATTTTATGTCGCCCAAATGAAAACTATATTTATAAAACCAGCGTCTCAATCACAAATTACGCGAGCCGAATTTGCGAGAGATCTGAGTGATTTTTGTGAAGAACTAGTTATAAATGAAGTATACTTTATTAAAAATACTAATAATAATATTTTTGTCGAAAAACTAACTAGCGAAATAAGGGCACAACGTAACTGGAAAGGTCCCAGAATATGTATACTAAAAGACGTCGAAAGAATAGAAGATAAGGATGACAGGAAGGTCATACTGAATGACTTCCATATTTTGCCCACTAGTGGACATGCAGGCGTCAGAAGAATGTTGACAAATATAAAAAAATATTATTTTTGGCCGGGTTTGGAAAGTGATGTAAAAAATTTCGTTAAAAAATGCGTTCAATGCCAAAAACATAAATATACAATACAAGTTAGGGAGCCAATGTTGATCACGACGACTGCTCATTCGGCTTTTGATAAAATATTCTTGGACTTGGTAGGGCCATTAGATAAAGACAATAATGATTTTTCCTATATACTTACACTACAATGCGAGCTGACAAAATATGTGTGTGCTTACCCCCTTGTCACTAAAACTTCCACAGAAGTAGCTCGTAGTTTCGTGAATAATTTTATACTTCAGCATGGTGTACCGAGAGAAATTGCTACCGATAGGGGCACGGAGTTCATGTCCGAGACACTTAAACAGGTATGTGAACTGCTTCAAATTAAGAAATTAAATTCAACAGCGTATCATCACCAAAGCATCGGGGCGCTAGAAAACTCACACAAAAATTTAGGTGCGTTTTTACGAATCCATACTGAGGGAAGGCCCGATCTGTGGAGTGCTTGGTTGCCGTTCTGGTGCTTTGCGTATAATACGACTGTTCACACGTCAACAAAATTTTCACCTTTTGAGCTGGTGTATGGTAGAAAATGTAATCTCCCGAATAACTTGTCCAAATGCGTAGAACCGCTTTATAACTACGACAATTACCCCCTTGAACTTAAGTACCGCCTTCAAGTTTCTCAAACAGAAGCGCGAAAAAATTTAATAGTTAGCAAAATAGACAGGGAAAGTAGATACAATCAATATGTCAATCCAGTACGCTACAAACCGAACGATCAAGTCTTAATAAAAAATGAAACTGGCAATAAACTTAAGCAATTATATTCTGGACCATACAAGGTAATTAGAGATCTGTCTCCTAATGTGGAGATTGAATATAATGGTAGAAATAATATTATACATAAAAACAGAACTAAACCATATCATAATTAAATTTTAATGTTACATTACTTCAAGTGTTATAACTATATTATTTTAAATAACATTCATGTACAGTCAACCACAAAAGGATTTTCCCTTTAATTTTAGATCGATATTGGCAATTTATTTCAAACAGTTCTCATAATGATGTATTCCATTTATACATTTTCTTTCTTTTTTTTCTTTTTCTTACTTTTGTTTCAACAAAAATGTGCTGGTAAAATTTGTTTTTACAATTTTGCTGTGTGTATACATAGTTGTGTTTGCGACTGTACTAAAATAAATAAATTAACAGTTAAGATATCAAATGTAACTAGATATCATATGCGTTCGAAGACGGTGTATGACATCATGTTTTATCTATGCAAGCATCATGTACTTATAATGCATATTATATTAATACGTATCAATGTTTACTCTTTTTGTATCCTAATCTTAACAATAAAATAAAATTGTAGATAACTTTTATTTTATTTAAATGTAAGGGGGAGATGTGAGGTTGTAGCCTTTACTACGTATATTAACCTATGTAATAGCATATTAAAGTCAGTATTGTATCAACACTCGTTGTATCATTTACTCCTAAAACCTGCCATCCGTACAACAGCAACACGAGAACAAGCGGGGCGGCGCGGGGCGGCTGTGCCTGCGGTCGCGCGCGGCGGCCGAGCTGGCCGCGCCCGCCTTCGCCGCGCTGCTGCCCAAGGAGGACGCCTCGCTGTGCGCGCGCATCAACGCCGTGCACGCGCTCGCAGACATCTGTATCAGGTACTACAGCAACACGAGAACAAGCGGGGCGGCGCGGGGCGGCTGTGCCTGCGGTCGCGCGCGGCGGCCGAGCTGGCCGCGCCCGCCTTCGCCGCGCTGCTGCCCAAGGAGGACGCCTCGCTGTGCGCGCGCATCAACGCCGTGCACGCGCTCGCAGACATCTGTATCAGGTACTACAGCAACACGAGAACAAGCGGGGCGGCGCGGGGCGGCTGTGCCTGCGGTCGCGCGCGGCGGCCGAGCTGGCCGCGCCCGCCTTCGCCGCGCTGCTGCCCAAGGAGGACGCCTCGCTGTGCGCGCGCATCAACGCCGTGCACGCGCTCGCAGACATCTGTATCAGGTACTACAGCAACACGAGAACAAGCGGGGCGGCGCGGGGCGGCTGTGCCTGCGGTCGCGCGCGGCGGCCGAGCTGGCCGCGCCCGCCTTCGCCGCGCTGCTGCCCAAGGAGGACGCCTCGCTGTGCGCGCGCATCAACGCCGTGCACGCGCTCGCAGACATCTGTATCAGGTACTACAGCAACACGAGAACAAGCGGGGCGGCGCGGGGCGGCTGTGCCTGCGGTCGCGCGCGGCGGCCGAGCTGGCCGCGCCCGCCTTCGCCGCGCTGCTGCCCAAGGAGGACGCCTCGCTGTGCGCGCGCATCAACGCCGTGCACGCGCTCGCAGACATCTGTATCAGGTACTACAGCAACACGAGAACAAGCGGGGCGGCGCGGGGCGGCTGTGCCTGCGGTCGCGCGCGGCGGCCGAGCTGGCCGCGCCCGCCTTCGCCGCGCTGCTGCCCAAGGAGGACGCCTCGCTGTGCGCGCGCATCAACGCCGTGCACGCGCTCGCAGACATCTGTATCAGGTACTACAGCAACACGAGAACAAGCGGGGCGGCGCGGGGCGGCTGTGCCTGCGGTCGCGCGCGGCGGCCGAGCTGGCCGCGCCCGCCTTCGCCGCGCTGCTGCCCAAGGAGGACGCCTCGCTGTGCGCGCGCATCAACGCCGTGCACGCGCTCGCAGACATCTGTATCAGGTACTACAGCAACACGAGAACAAGCGGGGCGGCGCGGGGCGGCTGTGCCTGCGGTCGCGCGCGGCGGCCGAGCTGGCCGCGCCCGCCTTCGCCGCGCTGCTGCCCAAGGAGGACGCCTCGCTGTGCGCGCGCATCAACGCCGTGCACGCGCTCGCAGACATCTGTATCAGGTACTACAGCAACACGAGAACAAGCGGGGCGGCGCGGGGCGGCTGTGCCTGCGGTCGCGCGCGGCGGCCGAGCTGGCCGCGCCCGCCTTCGCCGCGCTGCTGCCCAAGGAGGACGCCTCGCTGTGCGCGCGCATCAACGCCGTGCACGCGCTCGCAGACATCTGTATCAGGTACTACAGCAACACGAGAACAAGCGGGGCGGCGCGGGGCGGCTGTGCCTGCGGTCGCGCGCGGCGGCCGAGCTGGCCGCGCCCGCCTTCGCCGCGCTGCTGCCCAAGGAGGACGCCTCGCTGTGCGCGCGCATCAACGCCGTGCACGCGCTCGCAGACATCTGTATCAGGTACTACAGCAACACGAGAACAAGCGGGGCGGCGCGGGGCGGCTGTGCCTGCGGTCGCGCGCGGCGGCCGAGCTGGCCGCGCCCGCCTTCGCCGCGCTGCTGCCCAAGGAGGACGCCTCGCTGTGCGCGCGCATCAACGCCGTGCACGCGCTCGCAGACATCTGTATCAGGTACTACAGCAACACGAGAACAAGCGGGGCGGCGCGGGGCGGCTGTGCCTGCGGTCGCGCGCGGCGGCCGAGCTGGCCGCGCCCGCCTTCGCCGCGCTGCTGCCCAAGGAGGACGCCTCGCTGTGCGCGCGCATCAACGCCGTGCACGCGCTCGCAGACATCTGTATCAGGTACTACAGCAACACGAGAACAAGCGGGGCGGCGCGGGGCGGCTGTGCCTGCGGTCGCGCGCGGCGGCCGAGCTGGCCGCGCCCGCCTTCGCCGCGCTGCTGCCCAAGGAGGACGCCTCGCTGTGCGCGCGCATCAACGCCGTGCACGCGCTCGCAGACATCTGTATCAGGTACTACAGCAACACGAGAACAAGCGGGGCGGCGCGGGGCGGCTGTGCCTGCGGTCGCGCGCGGCGGACCTCCCGAGCGACAAATTAAAAAATTGCGTATCCAATATTAATCATTTAAGTGATGACGAACAATAAAAAAAATGTCATCGTCCGTATTGATAATCGATTTAGCCGGATCAGCACCACACCACCGAAGACCACACATCGGCACACTCCATGGGAAGAAATTCCAATCGACGACGACACAGATTGGCCTCGTAATTCAACACTTTAGAGGGATTTGCAAAAACCTGACAGTCGTATAGAGGACATATTGTGCTCGCACGACAAACTAACTTTACGTACAAATGTATTTTTTCTGCGCTATTGAAATAAACTCACTGTTTATATTTCTTAGATATTGTATTTATTTTTAGGTACACGTGCATAGTGGAGCCCCTGCTTGGCGAGGTGTGCAGCTGCCTAGCTCCGGAGACGCCGGCTCTGCTGCGAGGCACGGCCACGCGCACTATAACGCGCCTCTTACTCGGCGGTTTCCTTCGACTGCGCACCCCTCTATACTATAAGTATGTCTATCAGTCTATATCATTGTATTTTTTTTAATTTTTATTGATATCATCAAATTGTTCTACATAATATAAAGACAACTTTTGACTGGCCTGTTGGTCTAGTAGTTAGTGGCCCTGACTGTTATGCCTGAGGTTGTGGGTTTGATTCCCATCTAGGACAAATGTTTGTGTGATGAGCACGATGATTTGTTCCGTGTCTGGGTGTAATTTATCTATAGTATGTGTGTATTTAGCAATATAAAATTATGTTTATCAGCTCTGCTGCTAGTTATTTGCGTGTATCTTATAAGTTAATTACGTTTACTTACTACTGATAGAGTAGGTATCATTATGTTTATTACACCGTCCTGTACAGGTATTGCGCCTTAATAGTGGACCCAGACCACGACGTGCGCGAGCCGGCCGAGTACTACGTCACTTCCTGCCTCACCTCCGATACCATCTATCACCACTTTGTTGACTGCGTGGTACATTATAACAACGATGAGTCAGGTAACATTATATTATATTTTACTAGCTGACCCGGCGAACTTTGTTCCGCCTTACTACGGAACCTGCTTTTCTATTACATTTTTTCTTGAATTTTCTTTACTATAAACCTCACGAAGCTCGAGACCTCTTCAACGAATGCAAAACCGTGGACATCGGTTCGTGTGTACTGGAGTTTGAGTGTCAGAGAGGAAAACCCGACTTATTTTTGTACATTAGATTTCCAAATATATAATTACCAGTTGACCCTTACAAAAAACGTTTTCTACTAGTAAAAACTTGCGCATTAGTCGCCCCTAAAACTTTTTGGAGTTTCTATCGATTTATATGGTCTACCATCATCTGACCCTGATTTCTTTATCATAGGACCACCTATCAAACAAAAAAATAATCTTGAACTTCTTCTCGTATAATATTCCTAGTAATGTAAAATATACTTTAATTGCATATAATATTATTTGACTTCTATAATAACAAAAAAGGTAAAAAGTTAAAAAAAACAAAGTATACAAAAACACTAACCACAAACATTTAATTCACAGAGCACAAGATAGAATACGACGCTCGCCAACTGATCTACGACGTGATGCTACAAAGGATGTCTTTAGTACAGAAATTGAATATACAATGCCGTTTGGCCCGCGATATCATAGACCATGCGGCCGACATGAACGACGAGGGCTTTGAAGAACTGCCCCCAGGCATGGACTCCGCTTTACTGGATACTATCACTATGCTCATTGGACCAAGAATGAAGTTACCAAGTAAACATGTTTTATTACTTTGCGACTTAGTACTCACTATCCCGTTGGTTTAGTAATTATTTATTTATTTGTAGGATACGTTATACACTTTTTTATATAAACAATATCCCACAAAACCGGTTCATTGGTTTAACTGTGGTGGTGTTAGTGAGCCTGATTGCTATACTGGAGGTTGTGGGTTCGATTCCCACTCAAGACAAATGTTTGTGTGCTGAACGCGATCATTTATTCTGTGTCAGAGAGTAATTTATCTGTAATATGTATGTATTTAGAAGTATATAAGTATGTTTATCAGTTGTCTAGTATTCATAATACAAGCTCTGCTTACTTAAGACTAGATGGCGTTGTATGAAAGTCATGGAATATTTATTTATAGAGACTTTTTTGAATATTTTTAAATATAGAGATGGTATACTAAAAAGTTGCTGAGCTATACATTTGTGAAATTTCTAATAGATTTAGACAGGATACCAGCACGCACTAGAGCTATTAAAGTAAGATGGATGCCTTTGTGGTAGTGCGACGAAGTTAATGGCAACCTTGTTGATTATGTTACAGGATTATAGAGGCACTGGTTGTTTTAATACAGAAATTCTTAAATCTCTTTTTATTTCTTAGAAAAACCGACTCCTAATGCTGAAGGTGCAGATGTCGACGAGCTACACGAACGTGTGAAATCTAACATCCTGTCTCATGTAAGTACAACAGATTAATTACTAATAAGTAAACCTCACACGTTCACTCATATCGTGCACGACATCCTTAGACGCATCTTTATTAGCAATCTTATTAGTTAATATTATTTTTTTTATTGTCGTATTTATTTCTGCTAATTTGAAAACGTCCACAGAGACACACAGAAATACAGAGTCAAAGGGGGCAACTGTACGCACTTTAGCCTGAAATCACACTGATTTAAATAATATAAGCGTTTATCATGCTACTGATATTATAAACACAAAACCTAATAAGAGCCATGTCATGTATTAAGTATTTTAAAGAGAATAAATAAATAATTCATTCATTCATTCATTCAAGTAAGAATGGCTGTTCGTAAGTCTTTCACGCTCAAGGAAAAAATTTGATGAAATTTGTAAAGTAGTCTTTGAAGTAATGTTTTTGTAGTTACTAATCGGCATTCGTGTGGCCGAAGTCGCGGGCAACATCTTGTTTTATAACTGTAAAGAATCTAACTCTGTTCCCTCTAACACAAAAATTTGCTACCGCAATGCTGCTTTATGTTTAGTAGCACCTTTTGTGATAAACAAAAAAGAACTATGTTTGTAATGTATGAAAAAAATGATTATATTTGATAAAATATCGTAAAAAGAGGCAAAATAATGTACGTGTATGCAAAAACAAAATAACGCCTGAGACATCGCTGCCATATGAATATTGTTTAAACATCATACGGGATACCGAAGAGGGGGGATGTAATGCTTTATCTAAAAGTTGCTGATATATTTCGCGTACACTTGCCCCTTTATACATATGGTATAAAGCCGCCAGGTTCAACTTGGCTAATGTTGTACAATTTATTTATTTTTATACGCCTTCAAAAGGAGCAAGGCGGCCCCAGTCCGGTATGTATAAGTATTTGCCATCTGGCCCCATTTATTTATTAAAACAGCCTTTAAACGTCCCACTGCTGGTCACAGATTTCTTCCCGTATTGGAAATGTTTGAGCATTGATCATTACGCTAGTTCACTGCGGATTAGCGATTTCAGATTCCAATATTTGGAATCTAGGTTTCCACAGATGTTTTCCTTCACCGTTTGGCAGTAGTGTCTTAGAATAATTGAGAAAATATGTATTGGTACTTGCCTACGTTGGGAATCGTTCCTGCACCTCGTACATAGAAATCCATCCCTAGGACTGCAAGGCTACCACTACTATTGTTTTATTATTTTAATTTATATCTAATTTACCTTAAAAATTAATTAGTAAATATAAAATAAATAAATTAATTAAAGGTTTTGCTTCGCTTTGGCTTCATTCAGTTTAGTAGTTGTGTAGCTCAAATTAATGTATTTTGCAATTCAGTTTGTTTCTTATTTATATCTATTCGATTTTTTGTTAACTTTGAAATTGATATTTTTACAGAAAATGAAGCGCACGGTAGCAGAGGTCTTAGTACCAGCAGTGTTGAAACTGTATTCTCGTATCAAGACCCGCGGCGGCCAGATTATACTCTATCTTGTGCGCCTGACTCACGAACTTCTAAATGACTATCAGCAAGAGGTTTGCAATATTTAAAATAATTATTTATTTAGTTGAGTAATTAAGTTTCCATTAGCAATAAAACGATTATTTACAAGCAAAGCTTAACTAGCGCGTAATTAAAATATGTTCATTTAATTACTATTCATAAAATTCAATAATAAACCAAAATAATTTTCAATACCAACTTACCTTCAATCTATTTATTCATTTTAGATCGAAGAGGCATTTGCAAACGACGATGAATTGCTAGCGCGTGTGCGTGACTTCCAAGATAACGTAGTGCTGGAGGCTCCTACGGCCGGCAACGTGCGCAACCTGGTGACGTCATCCGCGCCCCCCGACCCCGACACCCCGCACGCGAACCGCCGCCGCCCGCGCCCCGCGCTCGCACACACGCCCAGGAAACGCGCGCTCAAGATATAGGCTGCTCTGTTGCTACAGAGCTGGTGCCTAGTGGCTGGTGCCTAGTGGCTGGTGCCTAGTGTCTGGTGCCTAGCAGGCTTATTGGTATCGTAGTTGACGACTAAGCCCCTGTTATTCATAACAACGCTCGTTTCAAACACACACTGCACGCGTAGCATGTAAAAAATTATAAAACGGTCAACCGTGCGGTATTTGGTAATCGCAAATTCCTTGGTTACCAAGAAAAGTTAACTCATCGACTGAGTAGGTTGTATAAGAGATTGACTGCATCCGAATTGCAAAGTTGATGCTTTGAAAATTGCTTGAGTTGTCAATTAGAGGTAGCCAATAAGCCTGCTTGACATTTTGTTCATTGTCAAATGACGCTAAAAGGAAACGTGAGGGTCTAAAACGCAATGATTTACGATATTGCTGCCCTAAGGTTTACAAGGCCACGCTTTTTTCCATTCCGATTAACTCAGCTAAAGCGATGCCGGTCATCTACAAATTTAGCGCTACCCACTACAAAGAACAGTTTGAATTTCTTGTATCCCACAAAGCCCAAGTAATGCTTACCGCTTTGCAAGAATTGTGTAACATTCCGTTTTTTTACTGGTAGTTAAAAATAATCTCACGACAGTTTATACTATTTATAAGTTAACTTTATATATATTTGTGAATTTACACTATTGTATATCTGATCAAACAGGCAGCTGAATTTAGTGCTAGGTTAACAGTTGCCTAATCTCATTATACTGTAATAATATATAGATATCAGGCATCACCCAGTTCAGAAGACATTCCAGTTTACATGATACTGGGATGAAAGCAAAGGCGATATCAGTATTTTCCAAAGATAAACGTGCAATAGTAGCACTTGTGTAATCAAATCATGTGAGTTTATAAAAGGCTATAGTAGAATTAGTGTAAGGAATTAATATAAGTATTACCATTGGGTATTACCTTAGGCTAAGTAGGTATAAGATCTAAATGTGTTAAAAGGTTTGGCCCCTAAAGAGTAAAATTTATTTTATAATTTTTTTATAATTTATATGAATATATATTGTAGTGAGTGTATCAATGCACGTAAAATAGGGTGATAGACCCAAAGACACTAATTTAATATTAGGAAAGATATACTTTTTGGTAATCATTTTGACATTGCATTTTGCTTATAGACGCTCAAAGAATTATACAAATATTTTTTAACCTGATACAGCATGCTTTTTGTGTACGAGGTTTATTGTGCTAATAATAAATTTGCTTTTTGAAAATCAGCGAACCTTTGGTTTATCGAATATGTATTATTTAAACGTGAATGCTTTTTTTTTACGTATACTATCGAATATTGTGTATTGTGTAATGCTATATAATAAGGAAATGTTTACATGTACTCTTTGATAAATGTGTAGCATGACTAGCATTTGAATGTAGACTTATATTTTGTTAAAAACGTATATTATTATATTTCGAAATGATTTTGGCTGTTCTTAACAGCATATATTTAAAAAAAAACTTTTGTAAAAGTTATATTAAATTATAATATATTATAGATATCATTTTCAAGCGTTAACGCTTAGGCATAATATTATAATATGTATATCAAGTTACGTAATATACATGTAAAACGAAAACATTTAGAATTAAATATATAAATGTCTTGAATTAGATTTCTTTTATTAATTTGATGTGATTGCCTTGTTTGCAATCAATACTAGCAACCGACACACCGACGAGTTTTACACTAGTAGCTCAACAATAAAGAATTTTATTAAAAAATCTTCTTTCTTCGTGATAAAAGGTCACTTTATGCATTGTTAAAAACCATATGAAAAAACGTGCGATTGTTTTTTGATTTTTTGCTTTCAGACAGATTCGACAAGGGATTTATTTTTATATCCTATAAAGATATTGACGGTAGTAATTAACAGCAAAGTAAAATACAAGTTTGGCGGTTTTTATTTTAGTATAACTATGTAACAGTTAATGAGACTAACAATATACAATGGTTCTTCATAACGATAAATATAATTATACTAAAAAAGTATTCAATAAACAAACATTAAAAACTTTCCTTTCAGTTTAATTATGCGTGTGTACAATAATAACAATAAGATTAATTAATTAATAATAAGGCATTCAAACTTAATAAATAATAAATTAACTATACAACATTGCTCAAATTCAGCTTAACAACTAAATCACTCTCGCTTTCTATTTTAAATTCTTTACCGAAGGTTTTTTTCAATAATACGTCTATAGCTGCTTCTTCTGTAACAAGCAGAAATATGATTTAGATCTTTACAAAAAAAATTGCACGACTAAAATAATTTAAAGGCCACGAAAAAATTTCAAGCAATCAATAGTAAACTTCAGAATGGTCAAATGTGACTTACCTGTAACTTGGATAGCCAATAGTTGATGAACGATATGTCTGGCAGTGGTTTTAAACAGATCACGACTACTGATTTTTTTCTTTTTATAATACGGCATGAGCAATTTAACAACGAGACTGGCAAGATCTACTTTCTCAGCTTTATTTGTTGCTGTACCCTCAGCTTTCTTTGAGCTTCTTTTACTTTTATGTTTACTATCACTGCTGTGTGGTTTTTTATGTTCCTCTTTCTTTGTGCTTCCCTCTTTCGTCGCTTTTTCTTCTTTCACTTTCTTGCTTAAACTAAGTTTGTGTTTGGCCACAATTTTTAACTTATCCTTACTATCCTTTAACTTGTCATTCACTGGTGATGGAGGAGGCTTACTGGTAACTGGTAAAAGAGATTCTATCTCCGGCGCATCGTCAACCGCTGCAGGTTCAGATGGTACGTCTTTAAACATCATAAGCTTTTGCATAACTGCATCAGCTTCCAAACTCAATTTACGAGCTTTATTTAAATTCGAATCATCAGTTTCTCCCTGAAGCGGGTCAAATAAACTGTTTGAATTATTATCAACTGATGTTTCTGAATCCATTTTGGACTCAATCGAGTTTATTGTATCCTGACTTATTTGCTCATCTTTTATGTCATTAAGTATTAAAGTGTCTTCTGCGCTTTTATTAACAGGCTCTTCTTCGCATTTATCATCAATTACTAATTCATTCTCTGATTCACTATCTGATACATTACCAAATAAGGTCGATGGTTTTACAGGAGTTTCTTGTTTCTTAGTATTTGATTCATCATTTTCTCTGCTACTGCTTGTTTTCGTATGTTCCTTTCTGTGATCACTTGCACTGTTTGATACCTTATGTTTTTTAGAAACCTGAAGTTCACTGTCACTATCTGACTCTCCAAAGAGTGCCTTTATTTTTCGCTTCGACGGTTTCTGACCTTTTTCTTTAGTACTTGATTTAACATCCTTTTCGTGTTTCTTTGTGTTCCTTTCTGTACTTGTATCTTTCTTTTTAGTTTTATCTGGAGTATCTAGCTTTTTTTGACTATCCTTATCTTTACTTGGGATACCCTTTAATGTGATGTTTATAACTAAAGTCTTAGACCTGGATTCTCCTGATTTGTATTCGTTAAATTTAACAGATTCTGTGAGATCACCTGTACTTTGAGTATCATCATTGACTGAGTCATCGTTAAGTTCTTTGAGCATTAGTGTAGTATCATTGCTGTTGGTGTTACGTTCAGTTTTGCTTTCATCGTCATTTTCATCTATAACAAGTCCAGTTTCATCGTCGCTTACGTCGGTGTTACTATTTGAGACTTCTGATGATTTTTTGAAAAAGTTTTTAAGGTTCGTTTGTGTTAATGGGTCCCTTCTAAACGAATTTGCTTTTCTTTTTGTATCTTTGTCAGCTTTTGAAAGCTCTGTCTGTTTGGCTTCGTTTTTTCTCTCCATGTCTAAGAAAAAGTTAGGACACATGTTTATTATTTGTACAAAGTATTCAAAAAGTTGTATCATTGTGTGCTACTAGAAACTTACCTAATTGTGATGCTGTTATAAAACCATTTAAGTTTTGAGCTCTACTTTGCTCGAAATCTTTTACAAACTCATTGAGCGTATTGCGTTTTCTAGGCTGAAATACTTTTAGTTGAGGAAACATCTGATCTCTGGACGCCTTTACTGACGATATCTAAACAAAAAATATCAATATAATGTATGTATTCCGTATTGAATTATACATAGCAAATTACCCACCAACTAATTGCTTACCAGTTTGGACATCGCTCGTCTATACAAACTAATGACTGTGCTGCTTGAGAACGCCTCGTACTCCAAATCTACGGCACACTGTTCTATATCGTACCTGGAGAATGCCTTGTCAACAGTGTCGGTATCCTTCGTGCTCTGGTAGTTGTTGTTCAGAGCATCAGTCAGTAATGTGAGGTAACCGTCGCGGCTTGCAACTGTCAGTCCGTTTACCTAAAATATTTATATTACAATTATCTCTTGAGAAGTGACAATTTTTTTTTCCAATAAGTGCATGGGTTCGGTTTTATACCAGTATGTTGTTTAAAGGTTATTATATAAAATAGTGAATTACAGGAGCAAAACCTATTTTTTGCGTCGAAGTGCATACAAATTATATCTCAAGTTGTTAACACTACTAATAGACCGTAAAGTGCATGAGACGCATTGTTGATCACCGAACTTTCATATTTAATGTTTAGATAAAATATACGTACTTTATTGCCTGTGCTCTCAGCCGCTCTACATTTAGAATATTTCGCGGATTCAGCGTCATTATTTCCCTTTTTGTCGTCGGTACGTTTCTTTCTATTAGCAAACTCCTGCATTATAAGAGATTTCGTCTCCTGAGCGATGCGGCGGCGATTGCTTTCGCCGTCCGAGTCACCACTGTCTCCCCCACCACCACCGCCACCATAATATGATTCAGCTTCTCTGTAATTAATAAAATACTCTTTTTACTTGTTCAATCTTTTCAGGTGCCTTTAGCTTCTAAAGCTGGCTAAGATTTTTTTTTGTTTCCTCGTCCTATTTTAACTACCTATATTATTATAATAATATAAAATTTTCGAGTCACTGAAACATAATCTACATTTTGCAACTTACTTTTTCTGCCCGTGCCTGCCTTCACCATACAAATCAGACGAGTCCTGGTTGACAACAAGGCCGCCGGACCTGAGCTGCGCGGACGCAGCGCGGCGTTGGTGTTGGTCTAGCGCGCGCCGCACGTTGCGCTCGTCCGCGCACACGTCGCAACGACCGCCGCACTTTGGAACCTCCTCACCGAAGTATTCCGCGAATACCTTGTGGCGACATCTTCATAAACAAAAAATTGTTTTATGGGTTACTTAAATTATTGCGTTATTTATTACATTTGAGACAATGAAATTAAGTCTTTATGCACCTTGACAAGCTAAACGATATCATAAAAAGTTGAAACGGATTTATGATTTTACACATTGTTTTTTCTTATGAAAAGTAGGTTGACGAAAATGAGATTAGACTTTAATTGGCAGAGTGCCACAACTTTTCGAATTGAGAACGAATTTTAGCCGTTTTCTGCGAATATAATATCTAGATTCAGATTATTCCAGTACATAGTTTAGCCATATTTCCTATACAAAACGAATTGGTTTTTTATAACTTTTTTATTATATTTACTTACTTGATACCTTCACAGTACTTGACCATGATTTCAAAGCTTTTATAGGCGATTTTACACCGATTCTTTTGCTCGGGTGTTTTAGCACGTCCTACTTCAGATTTGAGCAAGAAGTCTACCGCATTACGTTCGCTGCGGCAATAGTAAATACGACAAAATGCTGGCTTTCCATCACGACCTGCTCTGCCAGATTCCTGTTTGGAAATAATTAAATTCTAAGTGCATTATGCATCTGACATGAAAGGAGTGAACAAGATTTTAAAGCTTTACCAAGCTAATGTGGTTTGTTAGGTAAGGAAGAGATGTAAACATCTAACTTGATAGTACGCTGCGACGTTTTGCGCAATGCCCCAGTGCGCGACGGCGCGTACGGTCGCTTTGTCCACGCCCATCCCAAACGATACAGTTGCGCACACGCAGGGACATTCACCGCGCGACCACTTCTCTTGCACAGACACGCGTTCTGCTGTCTTTAAACCTTAATAATACAGTTGATTTCATTATTTATACTAATCAGTAAGCATACATTAAAAAAATAACAAAGAAAAGAGTTAATGTATTTTTTAGGAAGTCAGTGAAAAATAAAAATAAAATGTAGTTTTATCATTTGCAAATCATACCTCCATGATAAGCTAAGGACATAAGACCTCGTTTACTTAACATATGAGCTAAATCTTCAGTTTGTTCTCGGGTCCGACAATAAACAATAACAGCATTTTTATCCTTCTGAAATATGAATATTTTTCAATGTGTGGATTAATAATGGAGATATTGGAAGAAATATAAAGAAATTAATAACTTACAAGTTTAACATTTTCATCATCCTTTAAACTTTTCTTTAAGAATTCCAGTAAGTGACCTACTTCATCATCTATACAGTTTTGATAAATAACATCATAAAAAAGATTTCTTCTAAAACTAGGTGTTTTATACTGAGCCACTGGTGTTAATAGTTTGAGATTGGACAATATGTCTTTAGCCACATCTGCACTAGCAGTGGCTGTTAAAGCAACCCATGGTACACTTTTGTATCTATCTCTGAGATCACCCAGCTTCAAATAGTCTGGTCGAAAGTCATGGCCCCACTCACTGACACAGTGAGCTTCATCCACAACAACATATGAAACCTTTTTGTATTTGACTAGATGTTCCATTAAGGATTTAAAAGTACCAGTAGCAGCCTGTTCAGGTGTGACATATAAGAACCTGGTGTTTGGTTTCATACTTCTTAGATCATTGAGAACTCTCTCTCTGTCTTTTGATGTCATCTTAGAGTTTATTGATTCTGCAGCTATTTTAATTTTGGAGAGGTGATCAATTTGATCTTTTATGAGAGCCAATAGTGGTGAGAATACTATTGCTACTTTGTTGTCTTGCAGCATTGCTGGTAATTGGAAGCACAAAGACTTGCCTGAGCCTGTAGGCATGGAGACGTAGACATCATGGACCCCTGTAAACATTAATGCTAGAGTAAATATTATTAAGCCAATGTTTTTCTAAATTTGTGGGATACTCTCTATAGCCATGTAAGCTTAAAGTTTTCTTCTTAAACAAAGAGGGGTTTAATTATGTGCTTTTTTATAGTACCCAGCAAAAGTTCACAGTTTTAGAAAACTTCTTAATTGAACTAAATTCCTTAAGAAGTAGAAAAAAATATCTACTTTCCTATGATTTAAATTGATTTGTTAGACTAAATTTTTAAAATATGAAGAAAGTGAAAGCAACAAGTGAGTAGTTTTAGGAAAATAAAAAATTGCAATACACACATCACCTTCCTGACTTGATAAATTAAGTAAATAAATACTTGATTTATGAAATAAATGAAATAATGCAGTACATGAAAATTTATTTAATGTTACGCATATTGAGCATTTCAGATAAAGTTAATATCTAGAAAATCTGAACAAGGGTTTAGAACACTCCAGCTGTTGATAAAAGCCAAACATTTATATGATGATATCAACATTTCAGATATACATAAATATTATAAACGACTTTCAAGAAGACCGACTACCCTCAACACTTAAACTATAATAAACAGAGATTGCGACTTCATATTTAATTTTATAAGCAATTCATTTCTGTTCTAACTAATGATGTCAAATGTGTGTTTTATTATATGCTGTTTCGTTAAGTATTATAAAGTTGACTTGGATAATAGAAGTGTACAATGACTTTCACTAAAATACTTCCTTACCCCTCGCAATAGCTCTAATCGCACTCTCTTGAAGTTCACTTTTGAACTTTCGATGTCCAAAACATTGCAACAATTTTTCAGTAACATTATCCATTTTGATGTTTTTTTAATACTTAGTGGTCAGTAGTATTATGGCACGTAAATAACAAACACTTTTGACCATGTTAAATCTGAAGGCATATTAAACAAATTATATATATAAATCTTTTTTATAAATATGAGAATAAAAACAACCTCAAACTATTATCTAAATACATCACTGACAAGTGACAACTGACAGCAGTGTTTAGAATTCCGATGTTGACACTGCCAAAAATTACAAGTTTAGTCGAGATAATTAAATAGTCGATTATATCATATAATCTACTATTTATTTTTTCTTATTAAATAATATCCTTATGTAAAATAGGGATTTCTATGCTGTGATAGGATGTACACTACAGTTTGTGTTATGTAATTCTATTATTAAAAATACCTATTTCTGAATTACCTCATTAATGTCAGCTCCGAATAACCAACTGATAGTGATGGTCACAGGCCTCCTTTTTCGTGATTTCATTCATCTAAAGTTTGCGAAACAACATGATTTAACACGAGCTTCTCACACTGCTTCTACTGCTACCAAAGCAGTAATCTCTATAATAAATTAAATAGTATTATGTCAATTCACTCGCTTACAAATATTAGGACTAAAAAAATAGTAATTAATTTCCTCGTCTCGTCTCCGCTTTGATGGAGTCTCGGCCTTATTAATTTAAGTATCTAGTTGTGTCCGTGGTGTGCTGCACACTTGGCACAAAAATGATTTTATAAATGTTATTAAAACAACGAGGTATAATCCACGAAAGATATTTTAATATTAAAAAATAATAACTTATAAATCCTATAATTTACAATAAGAACATCTATTTCTCTCTAAATCTACGTAACTTTCGCATCTATAAAAGTTATGAAAATGTTGATATGTTGAGGCTCATTTGAACTGACTAGCCTTTTAATAAGAATAATGTTTACCACCGAATTTAAGTTGTATCATTAAACATTCTACGTGTTAGCATAGAGCTCTATTCTCTCAGGGATATTAAAAACAATAAAAATATTTCGTTTCACCGATTGGGTTGTAGGTGTACCTTATTATAAATGCGAAAAGTACGTAGAATTGATAATACGTAAGAATACATCACAAGAAGTCATATCATGGAATTAATTCTGATTTATCACAAAATAAATATCCTGTGTGACTTGGATTTCGTAACAAATTATATTACTCACATAGAGAAAATAGCCAAATCATTAAATACTTACAACAAAAGTTACAATTAAAACGAAAAAATGGAATATGTAGCTTCTTTTTCTTTTAATATAATCCTAACCAAACTTTAATATATTACTAAATATTATAAAAATACTCTCATAAATAACATACTATGTCTAATACCTTAACATTAGATAATACGATGCGGATTGACATATTAGGAATAAATTGAGTTTAATATGTTGAGTGAAAATAAATTTAGAGATCGAAGCTATTTTGATATTTGGACAGAGAGCCATGATTTAACAATTTATTTCGTCAATATGGTAAAACTTAAGTAAGGATGATGGCAATTTTAGGAAACAACTGAGTAAAAGTGAAATCCATAATTATACTATAAAGTTTTTTAAAGATTAATGGCGGTTTTTAGTAAATGTTTTTTTTTTATGAAAGAGTTTAATGATAATATGTTATACGGTGTTTTTTATACTGAAATTGAGAAAATATTATTTTCACATTTGAATGAGGACAGCTCAGATTATGTTGTTCGTGGCTATGGACAAGAGATAGTGATTACACAGAATTTAAAAGTGCTCTAGTACTCTATAATTACTTCAAATATGATTTTTAATTTTATTAAGATCTTTGGGAATATTTCACAAAATTGAGAATTATTTTTCTACTTCGATGAAAACACAAGTTATAAACTACAAGACACTGTCGTTTAGCGACTAGACTTATCTCAGTCTTGTACTACCTAATTATAATTATAATATAACTCAAGTTTTAATGTCAAATAACTAATTGGCAATTGAATATCACTTCTTATATTGAATTATCGATTCAAATCAATGTTTTTGATGTAATTTATTTTTGTTTTCAATACGGTTTGACGCATTTTTTTTCTTATTGTAACACTAACGAAACTAATCTTATTGCGTCTAGTTTCTGGCAAGTAAAAACTTAAATAAGATATATTCATATGAGCAATAATTAACTACTATAACTCCTCAAGGTTACGTAACTATAAACGTACAGAACGGATATTTATCACAAACACAAATATAAATCTCTAGCATAAAACAAGTTTAAATACTTATCTCACTATCAAAAGGCGTAAAATTCACACGCGGTTAACATTTCACCTTTTACAATAATCTTTAGTTTCACTACTATTGTTCAAGTCATGTTACGATCCTAGTTATCAAAGCCACTTTAATTTAATCGACAAAATGTTATATTATCGAGACAGCTGTGTTAAAACTATAAAATACTTTCAGTGTAATGCAAATTAATGTTTTTTTTTTTATTACAGCACTTAACTTGCTCCTATAAGGTTCCTATGAAAAAATGTTTTAATTTCTTGCAGTGGTATCAAATGAAGTTCTTAGAGTCATCTCTAGCCTTTGGAAAGTCAGACAATTATATTTTTATGTTGATATTAGTCTTTGGCAGACCAATCACAATTGTTTACACTAAATTTCATAAGATATTACATTGGCTCACCTTTTAAATGCTGGAGACGTGTGAACTTGATACAAAAAGAGAAAGGTTTGTAGTGAGATGATATCAATTGTTATTTCCATAATGACAAAGTCTAAAATCCTAGGACACATTAGCCCAGCAATGGAACAGTATATCTTATATATATCTTGTATAGAATTTTCGTGTTACAAGGTTAGTTACCGTACTCCTTCGAAACGACTGGACCGATTCTCTAGACATTTTGTATATGAATTCAGTAGGTCTGAGAATCGGCTACTATTTTTCATCACTTTTTTTTTCGTGAACGAAGTCGCGGGCAACAGCTAGGTTTATATAGATACTAATGGTTGGAATTCCCGGTTACTTCAAGGTTCTATGATCCATACATAAGGTGATAGAGGTGTGTATTCTGGTCAGCTAGAGCGTCGTCGGGGGCTATAAGCTCCTGCACGTGACCGCCAGCCATGGTGAGTACGCGCGCACATTCGAGCACGCCCACCAGTCTGTGCGCTACGTACACTACTGTAGACCCGCCGAAAGAACACCGGATCGCGTCTAGGATTAAACGTTCCGCTTCTTGGTCTAAGTTTGCAGTTGCTTCGTCTACTAGTAGAATCTGAAATGAAAATTACTTAATATTAGAAGTTGAGTGTGTAATTTGATATGTTTCGTTAATAACATACTTATTTTTGATAGTTTTGTGCAACTTACAACCTTTCGAGGGATACTTATGAAAGGTATGGGTGTATACAGGTGTAATTGGAATTACTCACAAATTCGTAAATACTATGAGATTTTGCAAGAAGTACGTATGGTGACGTTGTAAGTTCCACTAATACAAAGTCACCATCCTACCACACAATAAAGATCATTTGACTTAAAATACCCTAGGTACAGTACCTTTGGTCGATGCAACAAGGCCCTCACGACGCACAGTAGCTGCGCATGTCCACGCGACATCTGCGTGATATCGGCGCTAGCATTAAGACCGCCGCGGTCAGCCACCAAGCCGCGAAGCCCGCACGCGTCTATCGCGCGCCACACGTCTATGTCCAGGTACTGACGGAGCGGGTCCAAGTTCTCGCGGATACTGCCCGAGAATATGAACGGGTCTTGCGGTATAACGCCTACCCGGGTTCTAAAAAAATCAAATAGAATTTCAGTACTTGCAGTATCTTAAACAATAATATTCAATCTAAGCCTTCAAATTAGTGGAGAGGATGCGCAACAGTGGCGCCACTGTGTTGCGCTAGCCACATCTATTTCTATAGTGTGGCAGTAGCACCTCTACCGCTAAAAATGGTATAGCTATAACTAAGGATGGATAACTTAATAATTTATATATAACTTCTCTTCTTCAGGGAAGGCCAAAGAAAAGATGGATGGATTGTATTAGGAATGATATGTATGAAAAAGGAGTAAATGATAGTGTGACGTCTGATAGGGGAGAATGGAAGAAAAAAATGTGTTGCGCCGACCCCAAGTAAAATGGGATAAGGGCAGAAAGATGATGATGATGATGGTATAGCTATAACTAATAAGCTGAATTGTAGTTTTACCTGAGAGAATGCAGATGAAGCGTAGAGATATCAACGCCATCGATGAGTACTCGGCCGCGGGTTAGCGGTGCGAGGCGCAGCAGCGCGGTGAGCAGGGAACTCTTGCCGGCGCCCGTGCGACCCACCACGCCCAACTTCTCGCCGGGGTGCGTCGAGAACGAGACGTCTTCTAGAGCCATCACCGCGGTTTCGCGATCACTAAATGAAGATACAAGTGTTATTAATTGCTCTTTCACATATGAGAAAAGGTGGACATAATGGGCAAAGATATGTGATTATAAAGCTAAACTATAAAACAATACATAGTTACTGGACTTAGGACTACTTACCTAAACTTAAGAGTGACTTTGTCAAACTCAATCACACCCTGTGATGGCCAACCGTATGGAGGGGAATCGCCGTAGATATTTTCGCCTTCCACCTACAAAAAACACATGGATCATCTTTATTCTATTTTCCTTTGAATAAGAATCTAATTCTCATCTAGCAAAAAATATGTTTCGATATATTTCACGCAAATCTTAACAGTATAATATCTTTTTCGTTTGGCGAACGTTTATCGGCAAATATACGAACCTTGAGGTATTCCCCGCAGCGTTCCACAGCAATCATCTCCCGTTCTGTCTCCGTGAAGGAGTTCAGCACGTTGCCTAACATTGAGGTCATTGACAGCGCGTAGGATATAGCAAGACCGATGAGACCTGCATAAGATATTGAATGTTAAAAATGAAGTAGTTTAAAAGAAAAAGGTAATTTGATATGGTGTGGAGTAATTGCTAGACTCGTTGACACTAGAAGAGTCGCTAAAACTACGAATTTGAAAACTATAGTCCGTTAAAATTTTACTTGCTATGATAAGGAGGCGGCCTGCAGGCGCAGCGCCAGCCACTGCGCCGCGGCCGCCGCGCTCAGCGCCGCGCGCTGCCATACTATGTAGTGATAGCGAGTGTAGGGAGCAGATATGTGTTGGTACCGGGGTCTGCGGCATGCAGCGTGCGCTGCAGCACGGCGAGCAGCGCGGCGGCGGCTACCACCGCAGCGGAGGCGGCCTGCAGGCGCAGCGCCAGCCACTGCGCCGCGGCCGCCGCGCTCAGCGCCGCGCGCTGCCATACTATGTAGTGATAGCGAGTGTAGGGAGCAGATATGTGTTGGTACCGGGGTCTGCGGCATGCAGCGTGCGCTGCAGCACGGCGAGCAGCGCGGCGGCGGCTACCACCGCAGCGGAGGCGGCCTGCAGGCGCAGCGCCAGCCACTGCGCCGCGGCCGCCGCGCTCAGCGCCGCGCGCTGCCACGCCTCCACCAGCTCCGCGCCGCGCCCGCACCACGCACCGCCTGCGCCAAGCGCGCGCACCGTGTCCAGACCTACCAAGCACATAATAATATCATCTTCAATGTCAAATAGCTTTTTCACGTGGCGTCGCCCGCGTGGATGTCGGTTATAGCTGGAGAAAATTAACCTCCTTCTTCCGTTAACTGATATCCTGGATTAACCTGCGTTAATACAGGGCATAATGCATCTAGGGCAACGCGAAGCCTAGCGCAGACAAGCCCGCCTCGTCGTGTTCCGAAATTGGGAACTTTGACTAGCAAGGCCGACGGCGGGGTGAGCGACGGTCGAGGCGATCCCCCCACACCTACAACAGTGAGCGGAGAGACGGTACGGAAAACAGACGTACCGCCTGACACAGGTGTTGACCGGACACGGGGCCTTCGGGTACTAATTGTGCCGGGTGGCCCACAAAGAGGCCACCACAGCGTGTCACCAGTGCGGTTATCCTGACGACACCGCACTGCACACGCTGGCCCTGTGTCCGGCCTTCGATGGGCCTCGCGCCGTCCTAGTGTCTGCGCTAGGCGGGGGGGACGTCTCCGCGCTACCGGCTGTTGTCGCAGCCACGCTCAGCAGCCGCGCAGCGTGGGACGCACTGGGCTCCTCTGCGAAACCGTTATGTCGCAGAAGGAGGCCGCAGAGCGCGTCTGGGAAAACGATCCGGATGCTCCAAATACGCCGACGTTCGGGTGGGGCGGCGGCACGGGCACGCGGACCCACATTCGGTGCTATGGGTGTGGTCCCAGTATCAGGCGACTACGACGATTTATTTTAACATATATTCATCATTCCCCTGCCCTTATCCCAATTTTTACTTGGGGTCGGCGCAACACGTCTTTTAGACATGTTGCTTAAAGTTTTGGCTATGGTTTTATAGTCGGCCGCCTGCCTGACACTAACCCTCTTTGGGAATGCGATTGTTGGTTGTTTTCCCGCCACCATTCGGGTGCCCCAAGGTGCTTGGTACGACACCCCGTGGAGGATATGGGGTGGTGATATTCTTTATATCCGGACACCACACGGACATTTTAACATATATTGTTGTAGATTAATCTATATATATAAAACTCTTCCGTTACTGACTGACTGACTGACAGACAACGCACAGCCGAAACTACTGGTCGTAGAAAGCTGAAATTTGACATGTAGGTTCCTTGAGATATGTAGGGGTGCACTAAGAAAGGATTTTTGGAAATTCAACCCCTAAGGGGGCAAAAAGGGGTCATAACGTTTCTATGAAAAATCTTATTCCTTAGGTTTATAAACTTGAAACTTAGCACAAACACGTATATGGTCAAGTAAATAAGTTTGGCATTATATTTTTTTCCAAACTACCTTCCAATAGTGATTTAGGGGGTTGCGATTGGGTGACTGATTGACTTTCGCGCAGCCATAACCGCTAGGTGTAGGAGTCTAATATTTTGAACAAAGCTTCCTTTACTGACGGGAGTTAGCATTAAAAAAAGATTTTTTGGAAATTCAACCCCTAAGGGGTAAAAAGGGGTCATAACGTTTCTATGAAAAATCTTATTCCTTGGGTTTATAAACTTGAAACTTAGCACAAACACGTATATGGTCAAGTAAATAAGTTTGGCATTATAACTTTTTCCAAACTACCCTCCAATAGTGATTTAGGGGGTTGCGATTTGGTGACTGATTGATTAACGCACAGCCGAAATAGAAGTCTCGGTATAGAAGTCTGATATTTTGAACAAGGCTTCCTTTAGTAACACAATTGACCACTAAGAAGGGATTTTTAGAGTAGCAAGCCCTTAGGTAGCGGGGGGGGGGGGGGAGGAGATCAACTGATACTTTTAATTTTTCTAGACGATGTTTTTGTCTCGCTTTACTTTTTGTTACATAACGTAATCGACAAACTCCAAAACTACTTATCGTTTTCAAATATTCACCATTAGAAAGCTACATCATCCAGTAACTCAAGCTGTATAATATAATTCAAACTGTAACAATTTTTTAACCTATGAAAGAAAGTCCTGTCGAAATCATTAAAAAACGCCACAATCCCAAATTACACGTGGGCGAAGCCGCGAGCGGAAAGCTAGTTAATCTATATACAGGGTGTAATGAAACGACTATAACGATCGTGAAGGGGCATATTTAGTCTCGTGTTACAAACACATTGCTGCGACTTTTACTTCGATACGCGATTATGATTTTTCCCCGTTCAAATTAATTCATAATGCTAAATTTCCCCACCGTTATTAGTGGCCACACTGAACATATGATAAAGTTTGGGTCATGACCTGAACTCAAGAATGGCCGCTAGCGCAAGCGCAAGTGTTTGATACTTTGATCATATCGCCAAAAATAAATCAATTTCAACTTTACTGGTAACGACACAAGGTTAAACACTTTACGTAAATTATCCCAAAATTGTATGCTATTTATTGAATTTATTTTCTATTTTCTACAAGTTTACGGCGGTATCTTCGTTGTGAGCCGTGAGCTGACATTATTAATTGAACAGTCATTTTGTATTTATCTACCACAAAATAATATCAATACTACACTAGGTAGTAGTACGACAAACGATACGATGATTAATAAGTTGTTTTCGAAATATCAAAGATCAAGAATTGTCGATCGTGCTACTCCGTCAGCTGACGATCGAGAATTCGTAACAATGACTACTTGGGAGATCTCGTCAACGGTTTCGACATACAAACTCTCTACTACTACTACTTGACCTCTGTTTACCTGGTCCTTGCAATACAATTCTAACCAAAAATAATAACTATGCGAAAGGAACGTAGGTATGAAATTCACTTGACTAGTCTAGGTATGTTTAGCGAGTCGTTAAAGTCGCAATAATTATTTTGATTTTATTTGTGTGTGTGCGATGATAACAATGTTAATGGTACTTACAGGTGTATGTAGGTGGCCAGCAACCTGGTATTCCGGCAGTTTACGTGCGTAATAAAGCTACCACTTTTAATTGTAAATTTTGTTTATCGTGCTTGACTTCAACATTCCTCTGAACCGTTTAATCACATTTCTTAATGTAACACTGATACTTTCACACCTGTACTGGCTTTAAGACTCGCCTTAACACTCACAATTTGGCTCGTTATGTGAAGATGATGCTAGTAATACTTGTACCGACGGCATTGTTACACCACTCGCAAACAACATTGCGCGTCAAACTTCCTTCGGACACTTGATATTGAAATAAGTTACGTTAGAGTACGCCATAACTTCTCGCGAAAAACTTATCGGAGATCTTATCGACACAAATTTATACACGAGACTGATGTCGGGATAAGGATGATCAACAGTCATCGATGGTAAAGAAATAACGATGTTTAGCTGGAAAACATCAAGCAATCGTACGTCTTGTCGGAAGCGCTTTCTACACGAGACTGAGTGTCGTCAGTGTCGCTCGGCCGGTCGGCGCCGGCGCGGCGGCATCATCAAAGGAATCCGCGGTAGTTGTGCACGCGCCGAAAGGGCTGGCGGTTCCTTTGACATAAAATAAATAACATTATTTTTTGTCATTTTATTTTATTTTGGACTGGTCGGCTCCTTTGAAGCAATAGCACAATAGATCACATAGATGCCGCGGTGGTGTGGAGTATTGTCAGTGTTATGAAATTTTGCCGAGTTTTGGGGAGAATTTTGCGTTAGATGGATGGAACAAAAATTAATAACTTTAACAGTTTTTGATATTGACCTCCAAAAATACGTTTTCTGGTATTTAGATTGATAGTAGTATACGCCTGTTCAGGATCGTTATAGTAGTTTTCTTACACCCTGTATATAAAACGCTTCCGTTACTGACTGACTGACAGACAACGCACAGCCGAAACTACTGGTCGTAGAAAGCTGAAATTTGGCATGTAGGTTCCTTGAGATATGTAGGGGTGCACTAAGAATGGATTTTTGGAAATTCAACCCCTAAGGGGGTAAAAAGGGGTCATAACGTTTCTATGAAAAATCTTATTCCTTGGGTTTATAAACTTGAAACTTAGCACAAACACGTATATGGTCAAGTAAATAAGTTTGGCATTATAATTTTTTTTCTAAACTACCCTCCAATAGTGATTTAGGGGGTTGCGATTAGGTGACTGATTGACTTTCGCGCAGCCATAACCGCTCGGTGTAGGAGTCTAATGTTTTGAACAAAGCTTCCTTTAGTAACACAATTGACCACTAAGAAAGGATTTTAGGAGTAGCAAGCCCTTAGGTAGCGAGCGGGGGGGGGAGAGATCAACTGATACTTTTAATTTTTCTAGACGATGTTTTTGTCTCGCTTTACTTTTTAACGTAATCGACAAACTCCAAAACTACTTATCGTTTTCAAATATTCACCATTAGAAAGCTACATCATCCCTGAGTAACTCAAGCTGTATAATATAATTCAAATTCTAACATTTTTTTAGCCTATGAAAGAAAGTCCTGTCGAGATCATTAAAAAACACCACAATCCCAAATTACACGTGGGCGAAGCCGCGAGCGGAAAGCTAGTTGTTCATAAAACTTACCGTCAAGCGTGTCATTGAAATGTGTATAAACAGGTGATAGCGTGACGCTTTGCAGTCGTTTGAGTTGTCGCGACGTGACACGATACCGTCGCTGCAGCCGGTAGTATATGAACACTAGAGGCACCGCGCCTATTGCTAGCCACGGCAGGCCATATAAAGTCACTGCAACAGCTCCTGCGAGAAACAAACAACAAATATTCATTATTTTGTGAACCCAGTCTTTAAGCAAATGCTTACGTCGACTTTAAGTGCGTTGAAAAATGTTTCATATGTGGAAAATTACTTACCAACCAATGAAAAGGTTTGCGCCAAGAATATATTCAATATGAAAGGCAACGAGTCATCAATCGTGTACGTATCAGATGAGAATCTATTTACAATGCGTCCCAGCGGCGTTATATCGAAGAATTTCACTTTTGCCTGCAAATTAAATTAGTTTGTGAGTACGGACGAAGCTACACGATTATATAATTATAACTAGCTATTGCCTAAAAAAAATCTCAGACTTACTAAATGCATATACAAAATTTCAAGAGAATCAGTCCAGTCGTTTCGGAGGGGTACGGTAACTAAGATTGTGACATGAAAATTTTATACATAGGATTATATAAAAACACTAGCTGTGCCCGCGACTTCGTCCGCGTGGAATAATTATTTTGGGCATCATTTATTTTTGCGGACAACCTCCTTAGCTTAATAAATTATAGGTGTTACCCACGACTTTGTCCTCGTCATTTTCTGTTATTATTTTACACATTTAGTTTTAAAAATTCTAAAAGAACATAATTATTTTAAAGTTCCTACTTTTGCGTAAATTACATTTTTAGTTGTATTTTCTTGTGGCAGAAGTACATATTGATTTTCTCCACAACGTTGATACAACTCTTAACAAATGCATTAATTTCGACGGAATTTGATTATCATAAAAACGGTTCTAGTGAGTCAATCTTAAAAGATAGACATATACTGTCGTAGACATTTTTTTAGATCATTGCAATAGGAATAATTCTTTTGATTATCGCGTTCAAACAAACAAACAAACAAACTCTTCAGCTTTATAATATTAGTATAGATACGCACCTCTACTATGACCCTCAATAGAACTTTATGTATTGAGGACGCGGCTTTCACTCCACCGTACGCGAATAAAAACGCTCTCATTATCGTGAACACTAAATTTAATCCCGCCAAACCAAAGTACACTTCTAAATAGAAGTTATCAGTGTACACTGGCGTACTATTCCCTGTCACCATCGTATTCCCCAGTAACCAATATTGCTGATTGTCATTCTCCATTTTGAAACTTGTTTCATTTGGATTACTGTTTTTCAGTAACAGTAGGGTAGTGTTTATTATCTTATGTATTACATTGTCAATAGCTAATACACCGTGATCGATTATAGACGTCTTTTCTGTAACATGTTCTGCTAAAGCGTTCTCGTGTAGTGAAGTGGAATTCTTCGTCTTGTTCTTAACCCAGTATGTGAGCCAGAGGAATGTAAAGTTCTGTGATAGCTGCATTAGAACTAGTGATAGGAAAATGGCTATTGACAGGAATACTCCGACCGCTCTTAAATATAAGCCCAATACTCTCCAACCGACTGATCCTTGAGTCATGGATTCCTGAAAAAAAGTACTAAATAGTATAAAACGAAGTCGCTTCCCGCTCTCTGTCGCGTATGTAATGCATGTCTATGTAATATGTAGGCCTTACATAGTTTTAAACCTTTAAAACTATATAAGGATTTTGATGCAGTTTTTATAATAGATAAAATGTTTCGAGAGGTTTTGTATATTTACACGTTAGGAGTAATACATTATTATTGCACCCGTGCGAATCTAGAGCGAATTGCTAGTATCACAAAGAAATGTTTGAACAATGTTACCAGAAGAAAGTATTTTTTTAGAGGGCAGGTTTTTATGAACTTTCATCCAGTAGATTTAAGGTCTATTTTCGATGGTCAGACAAAAATCCTTTGCAAAACTGTGTATTGTGTAAAAATTATGACACGCACCTCGTCATCAAGACTGTTCCTGCTGACGTTATCCTTATCATCCAGTTCTGGTTCTTGCGGCCGCGGGAGTTCTTCGCCCAAAGACTCTGTTTCGCTCGGCATGTAGTCTTCGATATCATTCAGTACAGCTTCGGGAGGACCTATACATTTATGTGTTGCTGTTACATTTCTAATTAAATTATTCAAAGTTTTAAGACCTTTACAAAGAGTTGCTTTTTGTTTACTCTCAAATCCTTTTTTTTCGTAAGTATCGCTTTTTCTACATCTAATAAACAAGATTACTGGATAAAAACTAATAAACCAGCCTATATACCGTCCCACTGCTGGGCACAGGCCTCTTCCCCTATAGGGAAGGTTTGAGCATTGATCACCACGGTACCTCACTGCGGATTGGCGATTTCAGATTTCAATATTTGTAATCTAGGTTTCCTCACGATGTTTTCCTTCACCGGTTGTCAGTAGTGTCTTAGAATAATTAAGAAAGTACATATAACTTTGAAAAAGTCACATTGGTACTTGCCTGTGCTGGGGATCGAACTAGATAAAGAAAAATAATCTAAAATCGAACAGGCCTTTGCCCTGCAGTGAGACTGATAGCTAAGCAAAAAAACATCCAAATATTTACCTATTTGACTTGAATTCAGAATGTTTTGACAAATAATAATGATACCTTGTCTGATAATCCGTCCGTCGCTCATGAGTACGGTGTGCGCGGTGCGGGCGAGATGTCTGGGCGAGTGCGCGACCAGCACGCGTGTGGTGTGCTTCAGCAGGCCCAGGATACAGCGCTGCATGATGTGCTGCGCCACGGTACTGTCCACACCGGCTAGCACGTCGTCCAGCAGGTACACTGCCAACGACATCATTTTTATTTATCGTGCTTGGAACCGTGCAACTAGTCAGTAACGTCTTAAAAGTGACCGATAATGCCTACTTGAAATAAAAACCTTTTGATTTTTGGTTATTTCAATTGTTTTTATACCTAGAGTACAGCGTTGGATGACAACACAACAACATAATGTTATCTATTGTGATATAATGGCGAAAGTTTGTGTGTTTGTTTATTACTTCGTCTCGCAGAAACGAATGGATCAATTTAAATAATATTTGCTAACAGAGGTAGTTAGCACCCTAGATGAACACGGGCTACTTATTGTAGGGTCAACCGATATGTGTTAAAAACTTGACGCACAAGGCAGCTTTGAGTATCTTTTACCAAAAGTGTATCACTTTTTAATAAATTTATACCTTGTTTGTCTTGATATACAGCACGAGCAAGTGCTATCCGAGCTCGTTGGCCTCCGCTTAGCGTGCACCCGCCTTCTCCTGCGTAAGCGTTCCAACCGAGCACATTCAAATCCTCTGCAAACAAATATAAACCTTAACTACACGTAAATATAGTTCCATTTGTCAATACTACTAATATTAACTAAAGAATCAACAAATAAAAAACATGAAGGTAATATTTACCAGTAAGTGCGCAAGCGTCGACAACTGTACGAAATTTCGCTTCATCGTAAGGTTTTCCAAAAAGAATGTTATCCCGTATAGTTCCGCGTACCAGCCACGGTTTTTGAGATACATATCCAAAACCTGAAAAATGCACAATGTAGTAAGAAATACGATTGACAGTCGATTACAATTAATTTATATTAATTATACTAATTTATACTCACTGTTGATATTCTCTGGTATTTGTAAGTCACCGTTTTTCTTCATCATATCCCCAATGATTGCGTGGAGTAATGAGGATTTCCCGCTTCCGACAACACCGGTAATTCCTATCAGTTCTTCTTTACCGATTTCTAAATTAATATCTTTCAGCATAAACGGTTCATCTTGTATCAAATGTTCTGAGGACGAAGTTGAATCACGTCTTTGTATGCTGCCTCTAGATAACCTCTTTTTAGACTTTCCTTTATTCTTTTTCGACTTCTTAGGCGGCTTTTTCTTTTTTAACGGTTTGGCCCATGCAAAGGTCGCATTTTTAAATATGATTATTTTATCTTCGTCACGATTTTTATTAACACGGTCATAGTAAAGTTCTGCATCCATATCTGAAAGCTAAAGTTTGGTTTAACATTTTTTATTTTTCGTTTCACTTTAATATCTTTGAAATTGTAAATAATTCTATCACTTACATCTAACAGCTTTTGAATACGTTTTATGGATACCCAGGCTTCTGTTAAGCCGTTAAGCACCCAGGGAAAAGCGTTTAGCGGCGCTATCAGCATGTTAATAAGTGCTACTGTTGTAAAAACCTGAAAATTAATCATCCTACTCATAAATACTTTGTCATGTTAAGTTTAAGTAACTACATGGCTATGTTCAATGCAACTACAAAAGGCAATTTTGTACAGGTATGTATTTCTTACATTGCTCTAAAAGTCTCGATAAAGGAAATAAGTACGTGGAGGTTTACTACCATTAAATGGGGTAAATGAACCAAGGTTTCTTTTGTACAGATTAAATTAAAGGATTGTACATACAGTTGGTGCATCGAGCTGTATGCCCCTGAGCGCATGCGTGCCGAACGTCAATGCGGCTACAAACACGGGCGTGGTCGCCCACAACACCACGCAGATTGCATCCAGGTACTTACGGCCGCGTAAGTAACGTAGCTCTTCCTTTCGTACTTCTGTTACGGGAAAATACATGAAATATTACGTTTATTTGAACAAATTATAAGATAACTTGCTAAGAACTGTTAGCAAATGATTTGCCAGTGTATAGTATTACTGAAGAGAATTAAGTATAATTATCGTATATAAATTACCTGAAACTCTATCAATGAAGTAAGACTCCCAAACATGGACCTTTACTGCTCTTATTCCCTTCAGCAAGTCACTGATCAAACTGATACGAGAGTCTTTGTGTTTCATCAGCTCCGTACTAAGCTGTCCAATCTTGTTGGCAATCACTTTGTTTATTGGAATTAAAATCACAGAGAACGCTACTCCGGCTAGAAATGATAGCCCCACTTGTTGATACAGAAGAAAGAGTGTTATGAATAACTGAAAAAAAAAACATCAGATTATGTTTAGGCAGGTAATAGCTATAATAATGATTAATGTGGCACTTCAATAACACATTAGTTATTACCTGTAATGGAATGCTCCAAAGAGCATGGAAGCTTGGACAGGAATTCACAATCCGATCTGTGTCAGTCGACATAAAATTCGTGATTTCACCAATTGAGAATTTGTTACTTAATTCTGTAGAGGTCACACTAAGAGTCTTCCTGAGTATTGTAGCAACTATCGCGCCACGCATTTTTAGCCCCACTATTGACATTAACCAGTTGAAATGTGTGTTAAATAAGGCAGATATTAACGTAGCTGCCAGTAGACTACCAGCATATACATAACTGCAACAAGTCAGATTACAATAAGTAAACATAGTACAGATCATAATTTTGGTATGACGGAACATCATACGATTGTAATTGACACTTACCCTAAATGTTGATCAATGCTCTCATCTTCCACAAATTTAATTAAATAGTTTAGTAATATTGGGCCAGCAAAACCAGCCATGTCGGACACTAGCTTAAGTATTCCAATACTGTAAAATTGTAGGCCAAAGCATGAGTGTAGAGCTCTTAGTAAGGAGACATTTTGTCGGCGTGGGGAGCGCACTAGAACACGCAAAGTGGGTGTGACTGGCGTGCTCACAGGCGGTTGTGCTGCTGTTTCGCCTGTTGCCCCATAACCTGAAAACCAATGGGATAAAAAATTAGTTTAGCTTAAATACTTATCGCAAGTTCATATCGGTTTGAGTATGACAGTTTGAGTGTATTGTATTATAACTTGCTTAGTCCGTGCGTAGTTTACCGCCTTGCGACGGTACATCTGAAGGGGTTCCACCAATTTAGACCAGCTTGGTGATAACTGGCTTCCCTCGAGGCGACTGACCCCAATATCCCCAATATCCTCATATACCCCGCTTATCGAAATAGGTGGGCGCCGACAAGCCGCAGACCAAGCTAGTGGCGCGCATTTATGCGATGGCCGAAACATCGTTGATGACTAATTAAAAAAGCAGTGATAGCTCAGTGGGAAGTCCCTTGGCCTGCCAATTTAAAGGCCGCATTGCATGTAAAAATGTGTGTTTTAACTTCTAATTCTTTGTACAAAGTTGTTATCACTTGCTAAAAATGTGTAGGAAATAATTGTGTGGAAAACAGGTTTTCTAGACTGTGTGTAAATCACTTTAGATTCTCATGGATGGCATAACTAAGTTAGAGATGTACAAAGTACATCAACCATAAAATATTTGTTGGCTTATACTTATATTATTTAACACACCTATTCTAATATATATAATAAGGGTGTGTCATTTCTTTGTACAAAGGTCTGTTGTCAGCAGTGGCACCACCAGCAGCTTGATAAAACAAAAACATCACAAAAAGATGCTAACCTGACCCTATGAAAGGTTCATGAGGTACATCCTCATACTGTTGGTAGTTATCTACATTACCAATAAGAGATCTGTCCATTTTTGCTCCCACATATGAACAACAATACTTTGCTGGTACATCAAAGAGTTCCTCGGGATCATTTAATTTGTTCTCCAATCCTGCAAAAGAAGTCCATTAAATCAATTATCCTTAAAAAAAAACAGCTTACTTTTTTATGTAGGTAAGTGGTATTAAATAATATCTGTCTTAAATATTAAATTTGAATGAATATATTAATAATGTATTCCATTATATTATTATCTTGACACTGTCTATTTAAATCAGGTGTATTTACTTATCTTGTTTGATTTAAGGAGTTATCTTGGTGTATGGGTACCTACAGTATGTATGAAAACATTATTATTACAAACAAACATACAAGTAGGTATATTAACTAAAACCTTGCTTATAGACATATTATAATATTATTATATAAATTGAATTTTATCCGTGTGGTGTCCGGATATAAAGAATAGCACCACCCCATATCCTCCACTGGGTGTCGTAAAAGGCGACTAATGGACCTTAAGACCCAGTGCACTGTACCAAGCACCTTGGGTCACCCGAATGGTGGCGGGTAAACAACCAACAATCGCATTCCCAAAGAGGGTGCCCTGCCCTTATCCCATAATAATTGGGATAAGGGCAGGGGAATGATGATGAAATTGAATTTTAACATGTAATACCTTTTTGGAGTAGGGGATCCACCCACGAAAATAATAATTTAGATAGCCAGTTATTTCCTTGCATTGCTGTACCAAGTATTCCTTCATCAATATGTGGAAGCAACGGTGTATACTCACTCTGTTGATAGCAAAAATAAACATATAGCATAACTACAATTTGATGAATCATAGTTTGGAAACAAAAGAATAACAGCTTGGAAAACTTACATGTGAGTGTTGGGACCCAACAAGGCATGGTGAGTAGAATGTAGGCCTGGAATTACTTGATGGAAGTAGACTCACCAAGTACAAAGCATGGCAGCACAATGTAGCAATATTAAAACCTAAAGTTGACCCTGCCATAATATTGCTTCTCAATGTAATTAAATTTACAACCACAGTAAAACTCCACATCATAAGTTGTGAAGTAGGACCACGGGAACTTTGGCCCAATCTGTGCTTTAGAGCTAACACATATCCAAAATGAAACAACCAAGCCAGACATGCCGAGCCAGCTGAGAAGTAATCCACAGGATACAAAACAAAGCCTGGTTTGGTAATAAAAACATACAACTCAATTATTGGGATGAACACCAATGCTAGTACAACGAAACTGCGGAAGACTATAGCTCGTTCCTGTGTCTTTTCGCGAACTACCCAGTCCTTTCTGTATCCAACATAGTATCCTGATATAATTGCAATCAGAAAATATACAGGAATATGGAAAAATAGCTCCTGGAAGCATTGTCCGAAGTCTTTAGTAACGTCATTCCATGGTCTTAAGCCCTGGGGGCCGCACATATCTTCCCAACGAAATTGCATTTTAAATTGTTTGATTATCTGGCTTTTATCAATAATCAAAATGTGTTATTGAAACACTTTGTTCATTGTTGTCGAGTATTTTGCACATTTCCTTCGGTATTCGCTTATTCTACGCGCAATTTTCGTCTTTTAAGTCACTAGGTCAACTGAATACACGTTTAGTTTAATTAGGTAAAAGTAATGTATGTTTCTCTATTTATTTAGAATATTTATTATTTCACGACCGGTTGACTTAACTTCAAAGAAATACTCTATGATATGATCAGATGTGAGTTGACATTACGTTGACACAATAAATAACCATTGACAGAGCAATTATTAAAACGTCTCTGGTTTCATCTCGAACTATTATCGATTTATGGCAGTTTCGAAGAATCAAGAAGGAAAAAGGATACAAAATATCTTTACACCCTTGTCATAAATATATTTTGAATCTCTAAATGGAGCCTAGTTAAGTCTAAAATAGCCAGATTTTCATTTATCGTCACCATTTTATTTTTCATCAAGCAATATTATATTAGCTAACTTCAACATTGGACATTGACGTTTTGTAATGTAACGCCGATGTCAACGGATAAGTCAGACTCTGGTCTCTGTCAGACTGTCAGTCAGAGACGGTAAACAAAAATATATTTTTACAAGGGTCTTGTGTATTGAATTTGTAATTGTGGACTTTACAGATTGCCTTACAACATTTTATACATTATACTTGTCATTGATTACAAAATTATACATATTAGTGAACCCTCAGTGTTTCACAACAACAGGTAATTTTAAAATACGTAGTAGTCCCACTAATGGATCCAATTATCACAGATAACTCGACTTTGGATGAACAAGAACCTGATATTGATCCGATTCATGATATCATTGATTATTTAGTAAGATGCGCTAAAATATCTTTTAAAAACGCGCACGTTAATGAATCAGAAGTTCGAACAAGTGAAACAATAAAAATGGCTTGCGATCTTTACAAACGATCACCGACTGAGTTTCTATTGCAGTTTGGCAAATATCTTGCACCACAGCACATTGGATATTTCGAGAATTTACAATCTACTGCTGATAGTAGTTTTCGGGAATGTATCAAAGAATTAATATCTTACCATTCAGACAAAAGTAGACGTAAAAGAGTGAGAAATAGACGGTATAACGCATTACGGAAACTTCAGAATGAGACAGATTACTTCAGTGAGAAACAAATGATGTTCCGGAATCCCCTACTATATGAACAACTTGTTGGCCAGTATCTCACTGATGAAGAGATTAAAGACCGTGATGGTGTTGACAATGATAACCTGACCTTCCTGAGCATGATATTAGAAACAGTTGACCGAAATGAAATGAGAGAAATGAAGAATGAGCAGTTGCTGGAAGAAGAAGAGGGAATAAACCGTACAGTCACCAAAGATGACTCAGAAAGCAATGATAGTGAAAAATTTAGGAGTAAAAAGCAGTGGGGAGACTTCGACAAACCAGATACTAGACCCAGTTACATGCCAGAGCCTAGAAAACAAAGTATGATTTCTGCAGCAGAAAGAAACTTGCTCAGAGAAGAATTTTTGCAGGAGATGTACAGTTGTTTTATAGAGGGCAGAGACAATGATGTTGACTACCATAGCATAGACAATGATGAGCAGTATGATGACTTGCAGCAGGTATCACAAGATGCTGAGGACAGATATTTTGATTCAGAATCCAATGATATAGAAAATCTGGAAGAACACATGAAACTTGTACAAGTGTATGGAAGGAAGAATTCTGATAGCAATGTGAATGACGATCCTTTGGATGTATTTATGAAGCACATTTCTAATAAACATGTTACTAGCTAGTAATGCTTTTTTATTTACTATGTACCTATGTACCTTAATATTACAGATATGAATTATAGTGTCCTCTTAAAGTTTTATGTTAGCTTCTGTTTTACTCTTATTTTATCATTTTGGATTCAGTAATTTCATAGTTTAGTACCTTTTTTTCCCTCCAATGCTTTCAGCAAGGAATATATTCTAATAAAGGTACCTACTTATTTCTTTTACTTCAATTTCGAAGCGGTAGCGCATACAATTGAAACAATGCAGCGAGTATCTATAGCTATTTTATAACACACTCAAATATACGTTTTTTTATGTTATATTTCGAAACCTATATTTTAATTAAAATAAATTAATTGTTGCATTATATCATATCCAAATTCGTTCATCCAATAGGACCTCTGTTAATTTTTTACTCGTGACTAATTATTCTTCCGTGTTACCGCACAAGCCAACGTAACTTTTGTAACATGCAGATCAAACTTGGCGTTGTTACACAACAGGACATACCTATTTACCAATGCAACGTATTTTCTATATCTATAGATGTATTTAATTGGTCGTTTCGAACACAGTTTGCGTTTCACTGCTGCTAACGCATTTGTTGTTGTGGGCTCTTTCTAAGGTAGCAGACGCGTGGCATGCATACTGAGAAGTGAACTGCAAATTTCACATAACATACCTACACATCTAGTCGTTTTTGTTGTCGTTACTCCACTTATAGTATTTTTATTTAAGGTTAAATATCTATAAAGAGGTATCTACAACTAGATATCTACTTTTTATCTGCCTATGTAGATATTTTAAAATGTTTTTAAAGAAATGACAAAAAGCTCGTAAAAGAATTGATAAGGAATAAGCTTCTGATCAGCGTGTACTTTGCTTAAGTTTTACGATTTCTTTTCTCGCCCTGTGTTCACTGTTCAACTTTTGCAAAATTCCCCCTCCTGTTTCGGCGATCTCATTCTATTAGAGGTCTATCCACTTAGCAAGGCCCTTTTTACCGAACCGGTACCGGTTCCTTTTTACCGAACTATGATTTTAGTACCGCATTTCTTCTAGTCAATTATCAAGACATATATGCTTTCAATCAAAAATCTTAATTAACTAACTAAATAATCATGAGAAAAGCTCAATATCATAAAAGTAATCATTTCATTGTAATAGTAAGTAAGTAGGGCAAAATGTAATTTAGGATAAACTACTGAACTCGCAACCACAGCACCAACTAAAATTATACCAACATTTTTCAACAGAATAATTAGTTCTTAAAATCGCAAATTATGTAACATGTTTGGGTCAAGGAATTAATAGTTACAAATAAAATTGTAATCCTAATTGCGTCATCCGTACTGAATACTCTGAAATACACACTAGGTAATTAATTAGATTTAACAAGTAAATTTATGTTAAGTAATAATAAAGAAATACTTTGTCTCAAGGACAAGACATAGTAAAGATTTTACATATTTTTAAGTTAATACAAATCTTTCCTACCATTCTGCAGTGTCATTGTACATAGTATACTAAACTTATGTTTACCTAGCTATTACAAGCTTATGTCTGGTGGGCAATGCGCCGAGTGACAACGGTCACGCGGCTACGCGACGGGTCACCTCCTCCAAGGCAGCTCCGTTGTATTGTCACAGTATAATGGTTAACTCGCAGTCTCCATGTCACCCCATTCTTTAACAACATTAGCATACAATGCGGCTTAACCAACTGTGCCAAAAATAACAAACAGAAAACTCCGTCGGATTATTCGTAAAATTGAAAATTTTATCCAAGGAGGTCAGTCGATGCAAATTAAATTAACGACTCCTTCTATGGTTCTGTTATTTCTTATAGTGTAATTAAGCACTTTCTGTGTATACGCTGCTTATGATTTTAAATGTACGTGGGTATATAATATGTGCTTAGTTTATTAAAATAATAGAAATTGAAAAACAGTTCTGTACTAAATATGCAGTTAATTATTTGTAAAAACAAAAGCCGTGGCCGTTGGACGTTACGACGACTAGGTACAACTTAAATATATGTTCATAAAGCTGTAGTATTACAATTATTATGCAGGTAGGTAATTTTCTTATAATGAGGTTTAGATTATCTCACTGACAAGAACAAGACTTGTCCATGCGAATGAACTAACTTATAATATAAATTCTGTCGGCAAAGACACGGCCCGAGTGCGTTATTACCGACTTTTTGTTCCTGAATGTTGGTGTAATAGTTTCCTAGTCTTGGACATATAATTTTATTACATTGAACCTAGATATAACATATGTAATCCTTCCGTGACTTTATTTAAAACAAGTTTTAGATTTCTAATGGATAGTGCAGTGATCTTAATGTAATGATAAATAACATCGATATTCGAGACTTTTGCTAATTCGTATTTATTAGTTATTGATTTTTGGTTGCATACTGACAATGACAACATTAATCATAATTACAAATGAACCCTAAAATTGTATTTTCCTTGACGTAACCTTTTTATTTATAAGCTTAAAGATAACATTATTCTACTAGACATGGATACTAAGTCCCAGTCAAAACAGGAAAGATTAGCTAAAGCTTAATCGGCTGAAGTTCGAGAGATCAGGGTAAATAATTACGAGTATTTCAGAGTAACCGACCCCATACTTGTGGCGTGTCGCGGCGCATGCGTCGTCCGTCGGTGCGCTATGAATGGGCGCGCACACGCAGACGCGGCGCAGACGTCGTGCGGGAAACGCGTGCGACGCGAACTAGTGAATACCGTGTATTATAGTGCTGTACTTTACTGAGATCGAACGGTCAATATGTTTTGGGTGAGTTAATATTATTATTAATTAATAGTTAATTACTTTTGTGTGTGTTCCGTTTTTTTAAACCTTCAAAGGTGGAATTAATTATTGTGAAGTTTATTAAATTTAGACATCTTTGCGATTCGTGTAACTTTAGGCGTTTTCAGGACCTAGTTTATTTTTTTATGAAAAAATGTTTTGGTGAATGATTGTTAGCAGCAGTAACTCAAATGAATTTATAAAGGGTTTTGAAAAGTACATCAATGCATGAACATTTTCGGCTTGAAAATCTTAAAAAAATCGTAGCGCTTTAAAATTAATGAAATAAATGTAGTTTTATATTTTTATGTGGGTGCATGCAGCGCTGAAATGAGACAATATTTAAAAGTGTTTATTTTATACATTTTTAAGTCAGGAAACGTTAAAAATCCTACTTAAGTAAGTTTCATCCCAGTTCTTATATCATTATTTATTATACGCAGATTTTCTTTTAATAACTATACCATTCAAAAAAATGCAACTTTTTAAATACATAATGAGCCAAAACTCTGTGGTACCAATAATTCAGATCCCAATTGTGTAATATGTAATTTTGCTCTCATACAAAAGACATAAACGCGCTCTTAACTAGTTATTTTTGTGCGTCGATGTATACCTATTACGGGCTGTTATTACGTGATTGTAGTATTTGAATATTTTATATTTTATATATACTTAGCAAGCTATTCCTTGGGAATAAAAATAGATTGCTAAGTCGATGCTTATTAATGCAAGGTTTTAGTTGTTTTTAGGTCAGGGTAGTGCTTATTTTTTTAACATAATAAACTGAACAGACAAGTTATGCCATTTTACTTATGTAGATACTACTTAAAGGCCTAGATTATAATTTCGTGATACAGAGATAATCTAGCTCATTTTAGACATTCTCAAAATACATCACTTCTTTTAAGGTGCTAAAACAATAAATCAAACAAACGAAGACGAGGTAAAACAGGTTGCAATAAACTCCACTTTTATTGCCACTTCATATTTACCGTAAAGAAGCCATAATCGTATCAAAACGAACTGAATTATTGCTGTAAATTAGCCTCCTTGCAACAAGGCTTCCATGACCGCCAATATTAAATTCAGGGAAATCGCATTTATTTCATCATTTCACAAACGATTGTAATTTGAACCTTATGTTTACGTCATAAGAGTCACGTAGGTTGTTGAGAGTAGCAAGTTGTCGCGGGCGGCAGCCTCGGGCGGGCGGTGCGTGGGTCATTGGGCAAGTCTTCTTCTAAAAGCCGACAAGCGGCGCGACGGGTCATCGACACATAAAGCGTGTGAAAGTGTTATGTATATCTCTTTCCTTCTGCACCCACACGCATGAGCTGAGCCTCGGCAGGCTTCGGCAGTCTGTTGACTTACAAACATTTTATCCGTTTTATGTTAGCCGGTGCCATTTCTTATTTGACACTTAGATTATTTGTAAAGACTGACCGATTCACCTAAATAGGGTCACAGATGGGATTAAGAAAAGTTTACAAACTCAACTCTTCTACAATGTGTATTCTGTATGGTAACCAATTTGAATAAAATGCCTTAAAGCTTGCCCTTTTAAATGAGGGCCGCTCGAACACTTTGATAGATATCTGACATTTAAAAAGTGTGTCCTAAATAATAAATAGCGTAAATAAAAGCGCGGTAGAGGGCGGCGGCGACGGGCTGCGGCGGTCGCGTTGGCGTCAAACCGCCCGTGGCGCCACTCGGTCTGCGCGCGACGTTCCCACGCCCCCGCACTCCCGGCTCCTCTCGTGAATCAACGTCAACTTTTATAAATAAATGTTTTAAAAACTTTCACTAACAAATATATACGAGTTTTTGGAAGAACATGAATAATGATTTATGCCCAAAAGCCCGCTTAAAATATAGGTATCGTCGTTTGAGAATCCGCAGATAAGATAATGAACATGCAGTCAGTGAAACTGCATTTCTTCGGTGTGTTTCACGCACAATGTGTAATAATACGTAATATTAGATAACTATAAAATAAAAGCCGAACAAATTGTGTGGTATACGAGTGATACTGATTATAGTGAGCGCGCACGCGATGTTAATGACTGGCGATGGCGGTGGCGGCTTCTCTCTCGCCACGAGCGTCCACGACACTCACAGCAGGTCCTTATGCACGAGTTAATTAATTTGTAGAGGTTCGTTTCTGATCCTATACCGCGAACAAAGATCGTTTTAGACTTTTGCACAGGCAAAATCACCGCTGAGCAAAACTCATAATCAAGGTGTTAATCATATCAAAGTTTCACCATCAAAATAAACAGAATTCTCAAATAGTGCAATAATTTAATACAATATGTATAAAAGAAGCAGGATGAAAACCATTACTGTAGGACTAGTCCAAAACAGTAAAATAATTTTCTGACTGTCGCGGTCGGTCGTAACCTGCGAAGAGCTAAGAATATAACACTATCATTCAAAATGAAACGATTATAAAATGATTGTTCAACTCTCTTTGGGCTACACCCAAACATGATTGGCCGAAAAAAGTAGACTTACTCATAAATATAAATCAGTGAAATGCCGAACGACTGCGCTATATAAGCGCGAAATGAGTCGTCGCTAATAGTGAGTCAAATCGATAGCTCATTCATCAAAATCGATCTACTTATTACGATTTATACGCTATATCATTTCGGCTTCACCAAATCACCATATTCGAAAATGATTTGCATATTTAATCACTTAGACGTAATTATATAATGTGACTGTATTCTATAGATGTAGAAATATAGGAACGTTAAACAAAATCAAGTGTTTAAGTTTGATTGATGTTAAATAAAATTTCACGAGTAATTGACCTAATTCAAAATGTTGACGACAGAGATTATACGAATAAGTAATAAAACATTATTTGTTCTTCAATAGAGTGCATTATACTTAGCTTATTCAAAACTCGGGATGTAATATCAGATTTACAAACTAAACAACGATCGCACAAGCCAGCTTTTAAATGTATGTATATACACTACCTATATATGTAAGTGTAAGCAATACTTCGAGAAATCAATGAATACTAGCAACTAGGTAATATAATAGTAGGCAGATGTACAAGTAAATAATGCATGTGGTTATATTGGTATCCGTATGCAGCATGCTGGCACCGCTAACGGAATCTGTGTCGGAGACAGGTTCGAAGGCAGTTTTATGTCACGTCCATTGTAGAGGCGTACGTAGGTAATTCTTGGTACCTACATACCTATTAAAATTAAGTGGGTAGCTGTGCTTACTCGTCTCTGCATAATATTTGTTGGCATGTTTCCGTCATAGTTAAGACTTTATAGGATACACTAAAATAGACAACGGATAAAATAACCTACCTGTTCAAAATTCAAATTGCGTAACTTTTGGTACTGATATTGACAAAGGGCTTCGCAATTCCTTAAATAGTTAATATGAGTATACTCAAGTTGAAACGACCAAAAATATACTGCAAACTGTTACCACAATCATTTGCAACTTTCCAAGGCTAACTAGAGTAGGTAACTGCTAACAAAAACTTATGCATCTTTGCTCTTCTCCATGGAAACCCCATGATATGAGCTGACTTACGAATATGTCAAGTTACTGTCTCGAGAGGAGCAAGAAATAGATTGCTAAGTTATTTATAAAGCTATCTAATCTTAGTATTAAATGACAACCTGCAAACGGGAAACTTTTCATGTATTATTTATCTATCAAGTAACTAACTTTTAACAAAAGCACATCTGTTACCAGGAAGGCCCAGTATATGACTTACGCTCGAATTTAATTAGCAATCTTAATCCGCTGAGTTGTCCTTTTTATAAGTAGTACTGAGGCCTTATCACGAAACCTTAGTCTTACTTTAAGGTGTGTAATTAGAAGATAGACGGCACACGGTATAGAGCATTGTCTCACTTCGACTACTGCAACAGTCTTACTAAAAGATGTAACGTGATAGTAGGGCCCTTATTATCCAGAAGATTCCCGATTCCCATTCTTAGTGTTGTTTAGTTAAGTACATTTATTCATGTAACTTCGTCGCCTTAGCTAGATATGTTAGCAGCATTTAAGTAAAAAGCGTCATTATATACCACACTTCAAAGTTATATATAAACATCTTCCGTCTGAGTGATTAAAACATTGATAACTACTCTGTACACGTACTCGTTACTTCTATTCGGTTTTCCCTGTTTACAATAAGTAGATGTTATAAAAATAGAAATCATTGTATAGATTATAATATCGATTTTGTATCGACTATAAATGAAAATCTTGGACAGTTGTAAAATGGAGGTGTATCTAATAATAGCAACAAACAAATCGCCCCTCCTTAGAGGTGTCATGTTTAACATACAAACAGTCTGTTCGTTATACACTTTACTTAGTTGTTTGTACGTTAAGAATATGAAAACCTTCCCATTGATCAGATTTTTTCAACTGCCCGATGTTTGCCACCTATCAATAAAAGATGTGGTCAATGTTTTCACTAGGCAACCTGAGCAGCTCGTTGGTTTGTATATAATTTCATTCAGTTAGTAAAACTAGAGGACTCGGTTAACCACAATGCTTATAAAACTAGAAAAGGAAAGTTGTGCCGCGTTTGGAGCCCGAACAAATGTTTGCTGAACGTGCCGATTGGATGCGCGGGGACAACATTAACTAACTAATAATTACTGTCTTATTTATCGTCTTAACTTTTATGTTAGACCGTTCCGAATAAATATGAAGAGATACAGTATACAGGCCAACTCAGTACAAAAAGATATAACTAAAGTGTTATAGGAGCCTCGAAGTGTGTATTTTAAGTAAATCTTAGCAGTTATTAAATGATCTGCGAGCAAGGAAAACGACAATCAATTTAAATGAAACACCAATTGACACCAGTTGAAAAGCGTTATAAGAGAGTGAAAGGAAATTTAAAATAGTATAAATTAAATGCAAAACACCTTAATATGATTCCCGTCAAGTACTGCGAGTGTTAGTGATTCGCCGCACGCGCCGCTTTCACTGCTGCTGTCCATTGTATCCTGGTACAGCCGTACAGGTGGAGCCATCGCAGTAGGTCTTATATCCCATTGATTTTCCAATAAAGGTCGATTAAGTTTCAACGGCATTGTTGACTACGAACTTAGAAGGATATTTATTTCGTTACTATTAAGTAGTTATCTGTATATTTGCAAGTGAATTAAAGCAATCATTCGTGATGCCTACTAAGTACCTACTCACTTACTGACTTAGGCGAGGAACACTAGAAAACTTCGTACCTATACTCCATTTGTTTAGGTAATTAACTTAATGTAAACAATTTTGGTATGTCTTTTAAACAAAATGTGATCTTGAAAAATGTAAAATACGATTTATTACTTGAAATACATTCAGATTTTCAAAAACTATAGTTATTTGATTTGTAAGTATTAATTTCTATAATATAAATGACTTTTTTGGTTAAAAAGTAATGCCAAGATTGTTTACATTTAGTTAATTACCTAAACAAATGGAGTATAGAAGACCTTTCTTTAAAATTTAGTGGTTAAAAATATATTAGATCTGATGAATCTTCAAGATGTACTGAATAATCATTCAGAAAAACAGTTTATGTTATATCCTCGGGTAATATAACAAAAACAGTAAAGATCCTACGCGTAGCTATGTAAACAGCAATAAAATAAATTGTCAATGTTACAAGCTATGCCGGTTATTAACACGGTGAAGTGCATACCATGTACGCACTGGCATTAAAATAAAAGAACAAACTAATTGGATGAATTTAATACTCGAATGATATGTGATATAAACAACGCAATAAGTAAATTTGGAACACTGCTTATGAACAAGGAAACGGCTTGAATTTGCCCAGTTTTTCCATAAAAAGCGATTGAGGTCAGACATTTCGTATATATAATAAAGAGGATGGTTAAAATATTAAATTAGCTCGTCTTTCTTTTTGCCAGGGCAATCGGCATTTTAACGAGATGCCGTCGTGACCGAAACCTCCCAGGAAAAAATACACCTCCACTCTAATTGGATGAAATTCATGCTTTTTGTACTTGCATTTGTGAACCGAAAACTTAAATGAGTTATGGAGATCAAATTAATGTGTTTATAATACTTTGATGACATTTTACTCAAAAGGTATATCTCTTATTTGTTTATTCTTTTTTTAAAGGTCAATTTAGACAGAATGGCACGGACACAATATATGGGTACCTAGTTACTAATGAGCTCTCATCTGCCGCCAGCTAACAATTAATAATATTAAATTTATTTACAGATACAGCCACACGTGTGGTTGTTGCTGTTCCTTGTGACAGTCGCATCGTCTCGCTCTTACTCTGCAGACTTGGTGGCAGCGGATGGATCGCCCATTAATCAGATTACGAACTCTACGTGTGAGTATGAACTTATTGCCTGTCGCTGAATTACTGTGATTAGATTATACTTTTTACTAATACTAACAAACAAATAACAATGGGTTACATATTTTAAATTACATGAATTTATAAAAGGTTCTGTAAGGCGGTTTCTAGACCTGAAATAATATTGTACCTACAAATAAATTAATAATTCAAACTTTATTTTGCGCTATTTTTAATACTATAGGAAAATCTGCTTTATTGCGGTTGTGAGTCGCCTAACACTGAGAAACTAGTGTTATTTCTATCTAATATTTTGATGACTATTTCAGATAAAACTGAAGATGGAAACCAGAGCGGCTTGACATCAATATTTTCCCCGCGAATGGATTTTGAACAATGGAAGCCATTAACAGGTCGCGGGGACCCACTGCGCAACGATCCGACGTATGACTACGAACCACCGGTACTCGAAAGAGTTCACTATTGGGCCGACGACTCTAGACTCGAAAGAGAACATTATCCGGAAAGAAAATCTGAGGTACTTATGCTTGGAGTCTCATCCCGTAAACCAAGTGTTACCTCTCGTCAGCCACCCTTGCCACCATTACCACCAAGACGACATGTTCATCGACCCTTACTGAATAAGTATGAGGACTTTACGTATAAATTAAGCGAACACTACCCAATGACTATTTTAGTGCCACCGCCGCCCCCGCCTCCCGGCCACCAACCTCAGCTATTTATACTCCCAGAAGAGAAAGCTCCGAATACAAATAAAGTGCAACCACAAACAAAACCAATCAGCTTACCTAAAGTAAAAGACTCCACTGCTACACCTGAAGATCTTACGTCTTTATACGCACTCCAAGAATCAAATTTAATTTACCAGTCTTCAACAACTATTCAAAATTGGATAAGTGATAGCAATCAAAACAAATCCGTAATTGAAAATGCCGTAAGCAGTGATTACGCAGGTTGGGGCCCAACCACGCCAGTAGACGATACTGATGCCGCAAATGATACACATAATTTAATTTTGAATGATCACTCAGACTTACATCATCCATATTCATTCTATAAACCTATGCTATCAGAAGCACCACCACCACCAAAGATCCAGCTTAACCCACTTATGGTACCAACATTTGTGCCCACTGTCCTACCACCAACTACAGCGGTCCCACCACCTACAAAAGTATTTACTCAAGTAACATGGCCAACAGAACGAACAACCGAAACTCTTGAAGTCACTACAGAAACAGCACAAGAGACAACAACTGAAAAGAAAACCACTCCAATATTTCAGCCAACACCAATACCTACTACAGTAACTAAATTTGAAACGAGTCTGTTTGATATGCTTGGACCAATGATGTCGATGCCAATGGTGAATGGCCCCGAGCGGCCTGAAGACAATCTGTACGCCCACGCATCTGAGAATGTCCATGTGTTCAATGAACAAAAACCAGAAGATATACAAATTGAAACAATGCAAACCATGCAGCCGCCTCCACCAGTCAAACAAACTGAAAGCTCAACAACATCTCACAAGCAACAGTTTCACGTTAATTCACAAGGTTTAAACAAAAATCCGGCGTTATATACACACGGGCCTTATTTACATATGCGCTTCACGACACCGATACCAACTACCGTAGAAGAATCTTCCGAAAGTCTTAAACCAACTACTGAGGCACCGACTGTTCCTATGTATCTCATAATACAAGGGCACTCGAAGGTTAAAACGTATGGATCGAAACCTAAAGTTCCCGACACCAAGGAAACGATCAATAATGATATCAACAAACATTTGGAAACAAATGAAGTTAAACATCTTCATCCCATTAGTAAAAAATCGGCTAAGAAATTAGATTTAACGGACGCTAGTCGAAAAAATCAAGCGAAAAACTTAAGAACTCTGATTGATAGTGGTCATGGATCAATTGAAATACAAGAAACAGATGTGGGAATAAAATATGATGTTAGTGACGGTAGTGATGTGCCAATAGAAATATATAGAAAAGGAATAGTCGATAACGATGAGAATAATTATACGTCTTCAAAGAAATCCGCAGTAGAAATTAGAACAAAACGACAAATTGAGCTCGAGGATTTATTGCCGTTTGATGAAGAGACTATAGAAGAATACGTTTACAACTTTTTAGAGGGAAGAAAAAACGAGACCAGTATCACCGGACTGATTGCTCAAGCAGTGACGAGTGACGCGGCGAACGCTGTGGATGAGCTGGAGGATGATGAAGACAGCGAACTTGAGGAAGAGAGATGACTGGATACGAAGCGAAGTTCTGAGACCTATTAGTATAAATTACATAGCAAAATACCAAAAATAACAATCAAGACTCTGGTACAGAAGATAGGTAATTGAATAATTTGACATTAACTTAATTTGTTGATCGACCCCACCGATGGATCAGCTTCCTCTGAAATAATTTTGCACCTCAAATCGTGATGCACATACTCATACCCCATTCATAAGTACGAACTGCATTACGCGTGCATAACCATAGGATGAATACGTAGTAGTACTTAAATACGAAAGGTTAAATTTTCAGTCACATATGATAGTTATCAAAGGTACCTACAATTTATTCAGCGACGAAAGAGTACGTTATTTAATTACTAATTCAATTAAAACGACGATATGTGAGCTTAGTACAACAAGCAGTCAACTTTCTTGTGACCTAATGAAAATTTTATGAGCGTATAGCAGTTATTTAGAGACGGAGTAAACAATTGGAATAACGAGACTATTTTGTATGTTAGTAAATATTTAGTAAACGTATTTATTTTAGTGTTAAGAATCAATTTACAATATATTATATTTTTTTATACATTGACGGAAGTTTTATTTTACAGTGTAATCTTAGTTAATAGTTACAGTATAAATAGTTAGACCACAAATGATAAAGAACTGATGTCGTCTATGAAAAGTGTGTATAACTTACAGCTCAAATATTTTCCCATTTTTCTAATTATGTAGGTTTAGATTGATGCACGTCTACAAAAAAGACACGTGCGACCAGCGGACGCGGCCCACTAACACACACATTTCTTACCATCCTTTTCGTAGAAATAGACAGAGACACCTTAGATAAAGTGAAAGCTGCTTATAAACCCATAAAGTCACATTTATTGCGATCCAGTGTAGCCTATAAGGAGCAATCTATGATGTAGGGTCAACGGCAGATAAGTAAAACAGTGTAAACGATAGTTCTACAAGTAAACATTACATACTTTTAATAGAAACGCGCATAACTTATGTAGTTGTTCAAAATAGAATAATGCTCCCAACGATGTATGCGAACCACTTAACAAACTTTTGTGTCATCGAAGGAATCGTGCTGGGTGCGGAGTTGCACCAGTCCGCTTGGCACAGGCACACCTTATACTCAGCTTCGGGGTGTCTGGAATAGTGATCCAGTGTTACCACATAAGTGCTCAACTCTGGTCATCTGGTGTTTTACTCTGTCTTACAATACTAAAACCTTCAAGCACACTTTAACCAACAACCAATATTTACCTAGTCTTACAACAAAAAGATTCACAATATAAAATCAACTTCCAAACAACAGTCAGTGCCTAAACTCGAGCATATTTTATTTATGAATCTTAATGAATACTCTTCACTACTTCTGTTCCGAACAGAGATTGAACCCGCACCACATCACACGGCAATATCGCTGTAGAGTACCTAGCAACTTTTATAAATTTTAAACTTTCCGTTTTAATAGTGTGAAAATGTATATAAAAAAATATTACGTTATATATTGAAAGATTTTTGTGTGGCTAACAAATTATAGAACTTACTTTTCATGCCTACAAGTCATAGCTCTGGTGGGCAGTAACATGGATCTGGGCAGGGCGTCCTCTACTGTGGGTAGGTAACATCCCCTTTGCACGATCCACGCGTGGCGGGCGCGCGCACTCCAAGATCTCACAAAGCACATTGCATTCTCTGTAGATTGGACAAGGAAAATGTTTTACAGATCATGTATTAGTGAAGTATTAGCGAGTGTAGCGAGTACTAGTGAAGTTAACAACGTATATTATAAGTGCGTACCTCCTGTACAATTAACAAGGAAATTTCGCGTACTGTTGAACCCAAGATTCGATTGTACGAAGTCGCCCCCGCAGCGGGACCAGTCGCGCTGGGTTGATGAACAATTATAACACAGCAGTGCTTCATTTGTGTTAAACAAAAACAACAAGAGACATATTTTTTGTAACAACATGTGTGTGCATATTCGAAATCTGTACAGCTTATAGTTATTTTATAGCAATTTTAAGAACACTTATATAGATCTAGATTCGTAAGAAATCGAGAAGTGTGTCATGATGGATTACAGTGGTTGTGACAGACGAAGTTTTAATATGACTGTCACTTATAGTGGAAAAGAGATCTTACTTCATTTTTAACTGAAAATAACTACAATGTATCAAATAGAAGCTTTAAAACTGCTGGGCGTATTGTCCGTCTTAAGGTAAATATTACCTAACTAAATGCTGAATGTTTTCAAAGTATATCAATTCTTAAAACAAAAATATAAATATTTTTCTCGATCGAATAAATACAGACAAGTTAGAGTGAGAATTAACATGATCAGTTTCTATTTCACGAGGAGTAACGATGATTACCTACTGTCGTTTTAAAAAAGAACTAAGTTTAATTATAATAAATTCTACTATGAGCACTGCATTATCATTCGTCAAATCATTCAACATATTGTACTTTGTAGAGTTTCTGCATGAAGTCTGCTTTCTGCGATGGATAAGCAAAAAACTTTCCTTTTTATTAAATGAGTAGCGAAACTAAAGGCATTAAATAGGGGATATCAATAAATACTAAACCTGCACGTAAATTACATTGTGTTGTAAATAAACATCGTGTTTTAGCTGCGGACGAACGGCTTGGGCCAAATAAACTTCTGAATTGCAACGGGTCTTCACCATAGCGCCTGCATGTAAACGTGCCGTTATAACATAGCAAAGCGCTTGTCTTACAAACACACAAACTGTATAAAATAAGGAATAAAAACATTGTGATGGTTATGATAAATTTATAGCCAACTAGATGTATCGAGATGTAGCTTTAAAGCCAAATGCGTGTAGGTATAATTTGCAAGTATCAAACGGCCTTACTGCCTACTTCCAAAATGTAGGCGGTATGACCGTTTGACACTCTTTGTTATGTTGTTAAGTGAAAAATAAGTATGTGCACGTTACTAGGGCAAAACGTGGTCAGTGAAGATGTTAGAACTTCATAGTATCTTTCTCCTGTTTAGAAAATTCACGGCAACTATTTAGGTACGATGAAGGTCTTTACTGAAAATATTGCATTAAAACTGTGGCATTACAATTAGGTCATTCTAAGATTTGACGGTAAGCCAACGCGACCAGAGATCAGGCTATTGTCCGATATGCTTTTGAGCTATCAAAGGCATGAAATCCATATATTTCAAAGTCCGCAGGGCAAACCGCGCTTGTCATCGAAGTGGTTGGCCGATTAACTCATTGTCAAGTCGGTCAAGGCAATAAAGGGTCCTTTGCATTTATTTATCTCGAGTAACAACTTAATTACTTAAATTATATCTATATTCTTTTGTACAACAAAATAGGAACAGGCTTTTGCAACTTATAACTAATTAATAATCTAGAATTACAAGTAAAACAAATTAATTTTGTTTCAATAATGTATTTTGTAGTTTTCATAAATTGATAACTATCCACTATCGGTGAGGTAACAACTCTTGTAGAACCATCTCAGCGAGCTACAAATCTAAATTCACAATCTAACTGATAATTTGAGGGTGCATCCAAAACATCTTAATATATAATAAGGGCATTTCTTCCAGATGTGTTCATTTTTATTTAGACTATGAAGTCCATACTTGTCAGTTTAATAATACACAGAGTATTAAATAGGTAACAGTTATAAAATATAGGGTAACATGGTATAATAATTCGTCCACACAGATTTGACGAGTTACTCTGTAAGCAGTGTATGTATTGAACGCACCCAGCACGCACGTTTTGACCGCCGCACAACTCGAGGCGCATTCCCGCGACTACGTAACAACCACAATGTTAAATGTAACAACAAATTTAAGTGATGTAGTGCTCCTTCTCACACAAACTCTCTTTGGACCCAAATAAACGAAACAGTATTACGCAAGACAAGCTACCAATTAAGCTTTTTTCTATATTTTTCGCTTTTTATTAACATTAATAAAATTAATTAATTAATCTGCCACCCTACCTTTATGCGTGCATGAGTCTTAAATATACGCATAACAAAAATACCAAGTAATATCTCTTTTACCAAGTTTAGTAATGCGGTAATCTAACATTATTGTTTTTCGTTTTGTAGGACTGAGCGATATTTGAGGATATTCGATAACATGTTTTATAAATGTTTTATAATATAAATTTAAAACTCAATATATAATTCAAATATCTAAGTGGCTATAAATGCAAATTAAAAAACAATAAAACAAAATATATCATAATAAAAAGTCAATAAGTTAACAAACATATTGAAAAATCTTACACGACCTACACAAACTCGCTCAGTCTTGACAACTACATTCAACACTTCAGATGTGCCACTAAGAACAAGAAGGCATGTCAATGATAGCTATATTATAAATTTTCCTAGTATAATAATTCAATGGAGTTACAAAACAATTTAGTTACACACATTTTGTTCATTTTAAATGCAAACATAAATAAATATCTAAACTAGAAGTTTTTTCGAGAAACAAATAGTTTTCCACTTCAATATGAAGCAGGCATACATCCTACATAAATTTTCACGACATCCAGAGTCAAGTGGTTATTATTTAATTTACTTCATATAATGTATGCCAACAAATCGAAGTATGGCTACATTGTTAATGTTGCTCACAACGGAATTTTATAAATATTTACAATATAGTTTACGAATTTATTTAAACTTTCATGCAAAGTTTTACAACAGAGGAGAACAAAGATAACCTGTTTAAATATAAATGTTTAACAACTTTGAGAACTTCGTGATATGAACTGACATATGTATGTACACAGTGCGCCATAGAGTTACTTCGTATTGGGAAAAAAATGCTCTATGTAAGAAGCAACTTACTAAAAATAATAGCACCATTAAGATAACTTAATGATGCGTAAGAGTCGGCGGCGGCTTGGTACCTGTAATCCACAACGAGAATACCATCTGGCACAAATTTATAATAATCATCTAATAAATTGGTAATTAAAATGATATGACACATTGAAATCATAGTTTTCCAAGCAGTCTTAAAGCTTCAAAGATAACGAAAGATTGAAAAACATAGAAGATAATTATATGGATACATACACTGAGAATAATTTACGAACAATATACTACTGAGCTCTCTGGCATACTTGGACGGCCAGGTTTTATTCCCGTTGAGTATGTGGCAAGCAGTGTGGCAATAGCCTAGCTTACAGTCCAATCTAGTCCCCAACGCTCAGACACCTTCAATTGTGCTGCCGTAGCATCCTTGAGAGAGAACAAGTGTATCATGTCCACCTCAGTTTTGGCTAGCGAAAGAGCCTTCTCAAAAAGTTCTAAAGATCGCCTCAGGTTGCCCCTGGAAATTCAAAACAGTACACATTATAAAGGTGTATTAAAAAATACAGATTGTGACAACACGAAACGAAACATTTTAACATTAGTTAAAAAAAAAAAACAAAAGCTATCTGCTTATGTTTTTATACAATTACTTTTACTCTATCACTTCAAGTCAGTATAGAGTATTCTACTCTTTCAAAACTGTACCAAATAAATAAAGTCATTGACTTACATAACAACAAAACAATAATTTTTACAAGGTAGCATTTGATAAATACATACTTCTTATCTCATTAAATATTTACTGACATACTTGATAAAGCAGCTCAGATAACCATGGATAATACACCAGTAAAATTATGTCAATATACTATGGTTTTGAGAGATGAATCATGTAAAGAACTTACATTTTTAAATTACATAACCATCACTATATCAATAAGCAATAGTATTTTGTGATATCTTACCTCTGTACTTCAATAGTACCCAAGGTCTCATAGGCAAATTCACATTTGTCATCCATTTCAATAGCTTTGTTGATTAATTTTACAGCCTTCTCAAAGTCAGTGTTCTTTTGCAGTTGAACCAGACCCTTATGGACATAGAGTGTGGGGTTGCTAGCGTCCACTGAAAGTGCAGCATCAAACAACGCTTCTGCCCGGTCCCACTCCTGCTGGTCTGATAACACTTGTGCATACAGAGTGTAAGCCTCAGCACACCGTGGGAATCGCTCCAAAGCACGCTCAAAATCTGCTCGCACTTGTGAAAGAGCCCCAACATTTCTCTTAATCTGTGCATGTCTATAATCCGCATAACACTTCTGAATGTATGCAATTGAAAAGTCTGGGTTTAATTCAACAGCCTTAGCAAAGTCAGCTGTAGCCTCATCCATGCGTTCTAGAAGCAAATAGACCTGGCCTCGGTGATGATAGATGTCAGAATTGTTAGGATCCAGCTGAGCAGCCTGTGAAAAGTCCTCCAAGCAGCGTTCTGTATTCTCCAGCTGTGTAGATAATGAAGCACGCTTAATCAAAGCATTTACCTTTACTTTAGTGGGAGCATCACTCTCAATAACCTTGGCAAGATCAGCTTGAGCTTCCTCGTGCATGCCTAATAACAGATAGAATGTTGCCCGCAACAACAGTGCTTCATATTTGTACCTTGCATTACTATCTTTTAGCTCCTCAGAGCATGCATCAACAATAGACTCATAGTCCTCTGCATCTAGAGCTTGCTTAGCTTTAGCAAATCCACCAGTGATCTTTTCATCAAGTCTTATCTTGGTAATCGGATCCTCGGAGAAGGCTGAAAAGTATGTCTTTATAAAATGCTTGGATGGCATTATGGGAACACGTTTTGCAAGAGCTTCCCGTGCGTGTTGCCGGCCTAGTGCTTTCAGAATGCGGTCAGCATTAATAAGAGTATCCTGCTCTTGGAACCTTTCGAGTATACAAGCATAAGTCACATCTTCTAGAGCCATAACCAGATCACCGCTTTTCTCAGCTGCGCGAGAGCGTCTCAAAAAAGCTTTAACATACTTTTCATTAAGTTTTAGAGCAAACGTACAGTCTTCTTTGACCTTTTCCCACATTTCGTGTTTTTCGTAACATGCTGAACGGTTCTGATAGAAAGTGGCAAGGTCGATTGGGCGATCAGGAGGACAAGCCTCAATCGCTTCGCTGTAAAGAGCTTTTGCTTTGTCGTATTCTCCTACACGGAAAGCCCGGTTTCCGGCACCTTTCAGTTTCATAGCGCGGTCGATAGCGCTTTCAGATACTTTGGCGTTATTTTCTTCATTATCTAACGAAATAGTAGTCTTCGCTTTTAATTCAGACACCTTTTTCTTTTCTGGGTCTTCCAATTTGTTTCTGAGATAAAGGTAACCTAAACCGATGGCGAGAGGTGCGCCAAGAAGAATTGCCAGTTGCCATTTAGGAAACGGTGTACTGCCTGTTGACGCCATTTCTTCTGTGAAATTGCTTCAAGAGATACAAAACCATAAACGATTCACCATTAAGTTACTCACTACTGAAATGACGTTAATAATGAACACCTAATTTTTGATTTTCTTTACCGTTCTTTCCATTTCATTGATGTCCTCACGCACGAAGGCAAAGCAAGCAAAACATAGACAAGTTTTTGACATTAATATTTTTTTTATTACTCTGAATGAATCATGTCATGTGGATTTTTACAACTGCCAGTTTCTTATTTTCGATTTTTTTTTAATTTCATATTTCTTTTGAAAGCTATGTAATTTTTGAGAGTACATTAAAGATCGATATCATTATTTTTTGTACCCGCGTTAGTTGAAACAACTAAATTAAAGTTTAAAATACAAAATTTTCACAAACCAATAAACTAGCTTTTAAATTGTCAATTTCAACAAAGTGCATGTGAAAAAAATATTTATTTACTCCCTAGCATATTAGTCTATAGTCACTTTTAATCATTGGCTGATCTTTTGAAACCTTTGTCCGTCTTTTGAAAAGAAAACAAAGCTGTCAAATTCAGTCAAATCTAAATTTAATGTCAATATCATATGTTTGGTCAGAAATGTTAGAGCGCAATCAAAATTTTGCGATTGAAACGTATTTTTGTTAATAAGATTGTAGTAATTAATATAAAATATAATCTGGGAATTCGTTTTTTGTATTTATATGTAAATAAATATCTATGTATAGTTGTTATATTACTATGATAAGTCATTACTTTTGATATAATAGAATATAATTAAAGCATAGGTTATCTTTTATCGCCATTAATTAAGACACTTAAAATGTTTTGTACTAAAGCAATAAACATTGTAAGTGGTAATTGTTTTAATTACTAAAAGTTGTTTTCTAAATAATTTAGTAGAGCTGATAAATGACGTGATATATACTCTTTTTTTCAGTTAAAATTGTCCCGCCGATGTATAAATCCTCATCTTCTAAATAAAACGAGCTTACCTGCGACTGTTACCCAATGTAAACGTTTTAAAAGCGATTTATATGAACCAGATTACTTGATTGTATGTATTTTCTTATGCAAGTATTATTTATATATAAAAAACTAAAAAATACTTTTCTATGTAGGTAATCATATACTTCTGTATATTTCAGAGTATGGAGCCAGATGAACCGGTATACGATTGTCTTAACTTACAGCTCAAAGGGTATGACTTTGCCCTTTTAGAAGCTTGTCAGAGTCAAATCCATAAATATGCAGAGGTTATGGGTATACAAGTCGACGAGAGGTTTGTATAATAAGTGCTTTACTTAAAATAATTTAATAGCTGTTTATTAGATCACAATATCTCATATTATTCCCCCATAACCCAATTAGCCATGAGGAATATTTCCTCAAAAGGCCAGTTCAGTGTCTGCATTAGTTTATACAATTTTAGAAATATCTTACCTAAATGTTTGAACTGAAAAAATCCTCCTCAATTTGTCAGGTAGGAAATGTTAAAATGAGTTCAAAAATATTATAAGGTTTGTAAAAGTGATAATGAGTCCTATTTACAGAAATTATTTATTTCAATAATAATATTTACAAGATATACTTGATTATAAAACATACAACTATATTTACATACGCTGACCCAGTACCTCCAAACGATCAACTGTTTGGAGGTACTGGGTCAGCTTATGTGTTATGTAAATGTCCAGGAAATGCTTTATTAGTACACCTCTACACCGCCTATAGACTACATTCTAAATTGAAGCTGTGATAGCTTAGTGGCAAGACCATAGGACTGCTAAGTCAGAGGTCTTGAGTTCGATCCCTACGGCGCGCACCGACTTTTCGAATGTTGTGTGCGTTTAGAAACAAATATCACAGCTTCCAAGTTTCGGAAGGCACGTAAAAATGTGGGTCCTGCACCTGATCTCTCTCCGGTCGGGTCGGATTACCGTCCCATCGAGCTTAGAGAGTGCACCTGTGTTTGCGCACACGCTTGTGCACTATAATATGTCTAATATGTTTATCTAAATTTTAAGATAAACTTAAACAACAGGACTTCGAAAAAAGGCCCACCCCTATTGTACCCCTTAAGATGTAGAATTTCGTTAAATCTGTTGCTAGTATAGCAAGCTAGTATTTCTAGCTTTGTGTAGACAAAACTAAGGGCCTGGCCACAGCTTCTAGCGTTGCGGGGCGAGGTGCGGTGTGAGGCGCGGCGGGCGGCGCGGATTGCTGTGGTATGCCACAGCTCGACCAGTTGCGACCGCGGCGGCGTTAGCAGTGAACGTATTTAGAACAGCAACATTAAATAAAATGTCCCTTTCAAAAGTGGCACGGTATTGCCTAGAATCAAGTGCGTTTTTAGCACAAGATATTATTCAGTCTAGAATAGGAGCGCACCCAGTTAACCAAAAAAGAAGAGAACTTGGCGAATTTCACACTCTTTATTACGAATACAGGAACTATCCCGATATTTTTTTTTAATATACGAGGACAAGCGTAGAAACTTTTGATTATATACTCAGCCACATACACATTTTCTTTATAATGTTCCTATATTTATGGTGTGGATGTTTTGACATCCATATTGCTGGTCTACTCAGAACTTCGCTTATTAATCGTTCTGTATCCATTATTATAAACGGTCAACGCGCGTTAAAAACAAAAGTATTTGTTTTGGTCGCGCGTTGGCTAGTCCGTCCACTTGATGCCGCCGCGCGCGCCGCTTTGAGCTGTGGCCGCCTCGCTACTCTCTAGTACATTTGTTTCGTTCGCACACCGCGCCGCCCGCCGCCGCCGCGCACCGCGCTCCTCAATCCGCGCCGCTAGCCGCGCCGCAGATCGCGCCGCCGCTAGCTGTGGCATACTTCGTACGTTGTCTAGCGTTTGTTTTCGCCGCTCACCGCTAGCCGCGCCTCTCGCCGCGCCGCAATAGTGGCTGTGGCCAGGGGGTAACTTCATTTATAAGTTAGTAAACTAGTATGCTAGTTGACAGTTTTAAATAGGATGGAGTTATATTTTTTAGGCTAGTGGAGCCCCCCACCACTTATTTACAGCCAAACTAGCCAAAACAGTTTCAAAGAGAACTAGCTTGCTATCCTAGCTTGTAAAACTAGCTTCGTGTATCCCGGGCATTAGATATTATATAAAACTATGCAATAGATTTTGATGCGATTTTTTGCGAGTAAGGTTTATATGCATTATACATCAGTATTGGACCCGTGTTTAACGGGGGTATTAAAAGAACCTTACTTGTTTTTTAAGTTGGGCAACACCAGCACAGCAGTTAAAAGTTCAAAGGTACAAGCCCAAGGGAACAGCAGTTGACGCAGAATATCAGCTGAATGTCTATGAAAGAAATGTTCAGGTAAGATGCCTTTCTGTCGAAATTCAAAAGAAGTATTTGTAAATATTGATAATAGGTAGGTACTCAATCCTACTAATATTATAAACGTGAAAGTTTGTAAGTATGGATGGATTAACGAATGTTTGTTAGGGCTCAAACGGCTACATAAATTTTGTATGGAGTTAGCTGACACCCTGGATTAATACAGGTTACTTTAGAACTGACTTAGTCTCAGTTTTTGCAGCTGTAACCGACATGCACGCGGGTGAAGTCCCAGGTTATGTGATAATCCAACGTGTTAGCTACCTCCATACCAAATTTAATTACAATTTGTCCGCCGTTTGAGCGTGAAGAGGTAAAAACACTCAAATAATTTTGAGTGATTAAGATAGGTATGATATGTTAACAGGTAACAGATGTGCCCGCGTGGGCCCTAGGCACGTTACTCCGCGTGGCGCGCGCCGTCCTGCCCGAGGGCTGCACGCTACACGTGCACGAGCACGCCATCGAGCACGAAGAGATACGGTACGTGCCCGACAACCAGCTGCTCGAACTAAAACAACAACTGCAAGATATGGGCGGCAGTCGCGCTGAAAGAAAGAAGAAGAGATAAGATCTTTGAGAATTGTGTCATGTAGAGTGTATTTTAGTTGTTGTTTTAGAATAAATAATGTTTGTAATTTGAAATTGTTTGTTTTTTGCTTTTATTAGCTAATTCCCTTGCCAGATACAACGATTACGGTATATTATGATAGACAATTGTCTGATAGATCAGCTGCGACAGACGTAAATATTCCGGTCGTGTGATTTCGCGAAAAGACTACATGAGAAAGACTTTAATAGCAGCAACCATCATAATCAGGTCGTAGCCATGTTATGATGGCAGCGTGACTTTTCATTATAATAAATTAATTTAGGTACTGTCGCACTACATGACTCTTTAAAGAGCCCCTCTCATCTCGCTTCACCTGTCTTAGGTTATTTAAAACTAGTTCTGCGCAAAGAAGTCGAGTTCGTACCACCATCTTCTAGGTCTCACCCAAAGCTCACCTGGCATAATTACGACTAATATAATCAGCTCTACTACCTCCATCAAATGTTTTTTTTTCGGACTCTATTCAATGCATTTACTGATTTACAGGATTCATCTCTGCAACCTTGTGATGTATAAATATAGTAGGTATGTATGACATTTAGAAATTAATGTTACAAATACGCATTCAATTACTGCATACAGCATGCTACAATTAGGTGTGAACAATGGGCAACGGAACATTAATTTAACAATTCACTTTTGCCCTTGGCCCGTCTTTGGTAACTTTTCACCTTGTAGTTGGCAAGCGATGCCATGATTTTGAACTTGGTATGTCATTGAATTTCTTTGTCTTTTGCCACAGTTTGTCCGTCTGTTGGAATGCATTTGGGAATGCCTGATTACCCTATCCAAGATAAGCTCTAAGATTAAGTTATGTGAGTTTAAAGAGAGCAAGTCACAGTGTACTACATTACCCTCCCTCAAAACCCCCACTACAGACATTTTACCAGACTTTTTTTTTCATAGTAACTTTCGTGAGGATGCAACTTGTCGGGCTATCCCGATAAATACACGTGACTCGTAGGTAAACAGTTGTATTATTTAAGTATTTTACCGGGGGCTAGATACTAACAGATTTACCTATTATGAGCTGCGGCGACACGACGTAGCCTACTGCGGGTTCGATCCCAACAACCTTAAATATTGTACACGGTCAATACCTACTTGCTCTGACTTTAGATGTTCTTTTTGTATGTATGTACCAACAACTTAATTACGTAAGATACTGCAGTTAGATTGTTTTGTTGACTCTACATTCATCTATTGTAGGTCGAACAGATTCAATGCTAAAGATAATAACTTGTGAAACAATTATCTCTTAATCGACATTCTGGCTAGAAGGAGCGTCTGCATTTATCTTTTTTTTCTATTTGGAATGTCTGTCAGTTTAAATTTGGACATATAATAGGACCCTCAATACCTATTAATTAACCTATTTCTGTGTAATTAACTATCTATAGGGTGATTACCTGTGTGGTAATCTATATTTTGTACTTTTTGGCATCTGTCCACTCTTTATTTACTACTATGCGGGAGCCATGCAAGTATTACCAATTTGTTACATTTAAGATAAAATTAGAAGGAAATGTTGTAATGTCCTATAAGTTCAGTAGATTTTGCGCAATGCGGACGAGTACAAAGTAGGTACATTACGCGATGTGGACTTGATCGATGGCGTATTTTTAGCTACCGTACCGTACCTATAAAATGCGTCAATATAACGGAGACACGGTACATTAATCCAACATTTTTCAACCATAGGTAGGTACTTAAGGCCTCATCATCCCTACTTTGCTGTCTTTTGTTTTTATTTCCAAAGCATCCATTTTTGTCTATCTGTGAGCACACTTATTACATCTCTACATTATGCTCTCTGACATTTGTTTCTTTGTCGGCACCATGCACGGACGGCGAAGTAGTGAGAGGTTTAACAACCGCTGCGGGTTCGATGCCGACGAAACAAACAATACCTACTTACGATAAAAAAAACAATCATAAGTGGATTTGTAAATTTGTGTGTTGCATACCTATTCCTTGAAAAAGATTTAGTCTTCTTGTTATTATATCATTTGGATAATAGTTATTTCTTTAGTAAAACAGTTCTGCAAAAACCATTAAAAGGTACATTTGTTTGATTTATATTCAAACTTGGAAGTATTTCGGCCGAAAAAAAAGATCCACAGATATCAAGAAATTCAATTACATGCAATTTATAAAAACTAATTTTACTGAAAACATTACTTAAATACTTACCAACACTGTGCTATATACCTACCTACTACTTATACAGACACGGTATCAACAATTACACTTCAGTCTGGGATAATCGTGATGAATTTGCGTCTTAGGGCGTGTACAGACTGGCCGTAGCAACGCGATACGTTTGTTACGAACCGCGCGCATGCTCCATGCAACTTATACAACAGTCGTAGGATTAACTTCGCTCCATGAAAAATACTGGTTGGCTACATCCGTTGCACTAAAGGCCAACCCTAACACAGTTGGGAAACGCTATGCAGGTGATGATTTGATGCACTGCTAACGCAAGAAAGGTGCAAGATCGTTACAAGAAAGGCGCATGAACATTAAATATCACGGTGTACCTATGTACAAATATGCAGCTTGTATAAGCAGGCGGCAAGCAAGATGCACATTCTTTACATGTGGAGACAGCCTAAGAATACTTAGTTGCGTGTATTGCATAAAGTATCTTCATATGCAATCTCGCTATCTAGTGCACTCTTGACAACCATTGTGGGTTTGTAAACTATTACAATGAAGTAAAACAGTGAGAAAACTCGCAACTAATTTATAATAATAAGAACCCTAGAAACGAGAATATAATTAAAAAGATTGAGGATATTTAAATACTTCTTAAACCAATTTATTATTATTTTCGAGATCAATTTATTATGTTAAATGTGTTAATGAAAGTGCCTTTTCTCGTTGACTTTACGAGTAGGTACCTTTTAGATGAGAAGGAGAGGTTTTGTCTTTGCTTTCCAAATTTTCAAATGGTGCAACAGCTTAATATTGTAATTCCTATTCACCTTTTCTCGCAGCCACCGAGAGCTGTTGTAAATAAGCGCAATACTTATTACCTGTAGACTTTAAGAAAGATCTTGATATGAGTTTAATGGCCTTACGTAAATTACCAAACAATTTGCGGCAGACTCATAACACAATGGATTAATTTAAATAATAACGGACTAAATGACTCAGTGGCTGAATATTTTGTTTACTTTTCCTTGTACATAGTTTATTACTAATTGGAGTATCACAATCAACTAAGTTACGGATCTACTCATTCAAGGAGTACTCATTCATTCAATTGGGGGACTATCATCAAGTCATAAAATATTATTGTTGTAAATGCGTGACAGCACACTACAGGTTGTAGAGGAGCTCATCTCTTCCACAAACTCAGTACTTTATAGTAACCTGGTATTTTACATTGTTGGAGGTGTTTGTTGGTCCTTTTACCGGATTCGTAAAAAGTTGGTCGTTGATACCCGCTCTCAACACATCACTCTTTCTTTATGATAGAGATACAATGACTTTATTCTTTATTTTTTTCTTTTTTAGGGTTCCGTACCCAAAGCGTAAAACGGAAACCTATTACTAAGCCTCCGTTGTCTGTCTGTATCTAGGCTGTATCTCATAAACCGTGATAGACACTCTAGACAGTTGAAATTTTCACAAATGATGTATTTTCGTTGCCGCTATAAGAACAAATACTAAAAATTTAATAATAATGTTAAGGGGCATCCCCATACAATAAACGTGTTTTTTCGTATTTTTTTGCTCCATATTATAAACGGTAACAGGTAGACGCTTTTTCTATTATAGATGATAATTCGGAACCCTTCGTGCGCTAGTCCGACTCGCACTTGGCCGGTTTTTTAATCATCTAAGACGAAACGGAGTAAAACGAAATGACTTAGTAGTTAAATAATTAAGTAATTGATAACGATAGCAACTAGGGCAAAATACCAAATTTAAGTTACCAAATCGACTAAACTACGAAATTGGAGTCTATACTTATTCGTTTAAACAATTGGCCACAGGTCGCAGTTGTAGAATACTCAAATAGGAATAATTGAACGTCTTAAATTTGCTTAACAGCTATATTTAAGCAAAGGATCCTTTTAAAACACATATGGTTTTATGTGGGTAATTTGATAGTTTATGGACCTTAAACAATCTGACCTTTGATACTGCTAAGTGCCCCATAATGTACAGACATATTCGGGCTTCTTACGTTTACTTATAGGTTTATATAGTACCTACATATAGGTACTAGGAATGCTTAAAGGTACCTACATATGTTGTAATGTTGACTGATGTCTTCGATTGTCATAAATAAAAGGAGGATGGATGAACCATTATGTAAGCAAGCCATGTCCGAATCTGTCATCGACCAACTTAACATTTCAAGAGGTAGGAACTACTTAAGTTCTATTCAACTCAAAAATACTTATTTATCCAAGTGCTTACCGTAAAATTAACGTAATATTACGTACCATAACATAAATTATAAAAAAGCGGTATGTATACCTTATTTTGCGGTGGCGCCAAATAACATGAAGAAAGGTGTTTTGATATGAGTGGATCATTTGAAAGTTTGAAGCTTAGTTACTAATAACGCGGGGCCCCAAAACCACATGTGATGCGGTGAACGTCAAAAGGTTAAAAGCTGACTAAGGCGTAAAAATACACTTAATGTATTTAATATTGCTACACGTCACTCGTATTTAAGTGGAGCGTAAATTATAATGTACTACACAATTCCTTAAATGGGCTTTACTCAACGTCTCTTATTATGAAAGGAGGACCTCTTAAATTTGTTTGTGCAATGCAATACAATATTGTCGGTATCTCGGTATCTAAGTAATCACTCGGCTGGTAGCCGATCCTTTCCCTGCTCCGTAAAATGATCGCCTGCCTTGTTTGCAACACTGGGCGTGTGACAGATTTCGTAGTCAATAAAGCAACTCGATTTAAGTATCGGATCATGAGCAGACTGAAGGCTCAGCCTCGTTAAATGTTTTGTAAAGTTTATGATGATTAAGTAGATAAGACCTAAGACCTATTACCTACTAGTGCCTATTGACTACCTTAAATGAGCCTTTCCATTACTGGGGAGCGACGCGACGGTGCATTCATTAAAAAGGTTAGGTCTAATGTCAACAATAGGTAAGCATTTACATAGCAAGGCAGAGAAATTGAAAAAGTAGTAGTTCTATTCAGAAACTTAAATTTTATAGATCAGTGACCACAGTTCTAGCTGTGGTGTGGTCAAACTTTACAGAGGATGTAAAAGCCCTATCACTTTATGCTGTAACGAAATCGTAAGTAAACGATTAAAAAATTGTAGAAATTTAATAAAAATGCCCATTAAATTTCTCGTCGAACCGAATCCCATTGACGAAGCAAATATCCTATGCTGCAATAAATTAAAATGTACCTACATCATTACGGTGTATTTCAACAGCAGCCTTACAATTGATCATTATAAATTACCTGATTATAATTTGCTATGAAACTTATCCGTGACCTGAGCAGGTACAGTGGCCTGCGTATTCTAAACAATCTGCTATTTAGTCACATTAAAGGTAAGTATTCAGGACGCGTACGGGCCGTGCAACGCGGGAGGCACACCACTTAATTTTGCACTTTAACCTTGTGTCAAATGAGATTTCTTCATATTTGTCGAGATACCTCCGTGATTGTTTCGTTCGCCGGCTTATTCTCATTGAACAATGGCACCTATGCAGCCTATGCTAATGGTAGACGAAAATGCTAAGCTAATTGTGCCTACGCCACGGCGCGCAGAGGAAATAATATCAAATGCTCATCTTTCTGCTCTAGTTATAGTTAGCAGTTTTAAGTCAAATAATTAGCAATGTTAATTAAGTAACAAGATATCTAGCCTTTTATAGTTCTTATCGAAAGAGCGGCAAGATACCTACTAGATAGTCATTTGGTTGAAGATGGCAGTGTTTGAACTGTTATTCGACAAAAGGTGCGAGAGCTGTTTTGAAGGTTTAAGGTACTTCCGACTTGCGAGCTCTTGACCTCTGCATTTTAATTGACGTGTTTTTTCATAATAATTACTCACGATCGCCAATATTTTAATAGTCCAGTAAAGGAAGTACAAAATCGTGGTACATATGAAGCCTAATATACCTACCTACTAATGCATCTTTTTTAGTAGGTGCGTAAGTAAAATCTTACTCTATATATAAAATCAAACAAACACGTCCATTTTTTTTCATCAGACATTATTAAAATAAATTCTCATAAAACGTTTGAGTTAAACTTTAAGTTGGATTGTGAGAAGATACACTAAAATTGATTAAGTACGTCCCTCAATAAGTACGTAATTAAAAATATTAAACATTTTTAATTACAAATGCTGGCTTTATCACTTTTACCTATTGCTTGAATAATGATGACAAATCATGTGATGTTGTAATTGTTCAGCATCGGAAGGTAAAATCGTCGTGGTCGAGTAATATGTCGACTCGTCTCTACATCCGCCGAAATCGCGTCCATCCTCCATTATTTTATTTGCCTCATTACGTAAGCGCCTTTTACTCGGATGTAACTTCGAGACATATGGATGTTACCGATTCATTTTTCATTCTGCACGTAATTATTATGACCTTTTTTTGATACATTCACAAATTTATTACCCACTTAGGCTACATAACGATAATGTAACCTACTATTAGGATATTACTGATATTAGCAATTAGTTTATTAAGTTAGTTTAGTAATTTGCTTATAGTATAATGTGTATTTAGATTTATTAGGATTCAATTTTTATCACGTAATCGATAAATGCTGTTCTATCCGTTTATTTGTAGGATTTTTATGTAATGTTTAGATATCATTTTTCTTGTCGGACTAAATACTTAATTAAAACATGGGTAGGTAATTGTTTGGTAAGCATTGTTACGTGTTTAAATAAAAACAAAAAGTTTATATTCTATTACCATAAAATTATGCTAGAGACATGACCTCTAAGTGCAGATCATATAAAATTAAACAATTTACAAAAAATGCAAATATATTTATGATTTTACAAATTACAATTTGTGCATGTTGAAATTCAAGTGGCTTGTAATAAGTGTGTCTAAAAGTTACATCACTAGTATTAATTAATATAAACATTAGTTAAAATAATGTGTTAGATACACCAATCGATGTGAATTGTAACTGCTGGTTGCTGCGATTGTATGCAATATTTTATGTGTCTGTCTACCGCAAATGGAGATTTTAGTAAAAACCGGTCAGTCTGTCAATAAAGGTAGTATTTGTTCTGTGGATTATGATTATGACTGTGCACGATCGACGCGGAACTGGCACACTCTCGCCGTACACTATTTTGAATCAGTAACGATAACGATTAATGAATTGCAGACGTTGACACTCTTTTCTGTTTCTTTATTATATAAGTCATGCGCGTCAGATAGATCACGGAAGGGTGATTAATTACTTAAAGAAAGACTGAGATTTAATTATTGAAATAATTTCATTGCCTGAAATAGTATTACCTACTGTGGTTATAATTGGATGCAAAAGTCACTTTCGAATATTAGTATCGTATTTACATCCATCTTTTTGCCGTTATGCAGGGTATGTAAACTAAACAGTTCATAATGCAGAGTCTCTCACCTTCAAAACAGTTTTATTTGATTCTCGGATCAATAAATTTCGTCAGTATGTATTCCTACCCATATCTGCAAATCCTTTTAGAGCCATTTGTTTATTCCATAATTTGTGCCTGGCACGTCATATTGCAATTTTCTGGTCCGTGTATGCCTTATAGATAATCGCACGTCAGCCGTCAGCGTGCTAATCGCTGAATGGAATTAGAATTATACAAAACGAAGCAAATTCAATAAAGCCGCAGCTTACGAAATCAACCTACAAGGCACATTTAGGTTGCCACACATTGTTGAAAACCTTATGTACATAATAAAATTAATGTTTACACGACTCTGCGGCCTTCTCACCGTAATAATCTCATCTAACGCATCTCGATCTCAATGAACGTTCAACTTTGCTTGCAATACAATCCATTTCCGAATGCGTCCTTCCTCGACGTACATTTACTATTAAATTAGGCAGTTACTTCAGTGAAGTGACTTGTTTAATTGACGTACAATGATTTATGTTCATGGTCTACAAGTAATTAATAACCAGAACGTTAGATTTACCATCACGTAAGAACTTTGACATTTAAGCAAATGATGCTTTTTCACGGTTTTTACGAAATTGGCTAGTCTGTCTGAAAGAGTGCTAAAGTCATTCAGCCAGATAGCTGGAATTACGTTGTAAAACCCAAAACTATACGAATTTATCAATTTAAATCAGCTGTCAACTAATCGTAGCTATTTTTACCGGTTAGTTAGCGTTGGACAAACTCGTGTATTTGTTAGTTAGTTTTTCAACTAACTAGACTCTTGCTTATAATGCCAAATATATTATAATAAATACCTATTATACCTTGAGTTCTGTAGATTGACTCTTACCTAAGTAATATTAACTAGTAATCGAAGGTAATTACAGCTACAGCCGCTACGGCTACGATCCAACAACCAGTAAATAAATGGACGGATACATTGTAAATTAGTGCAACCGCTGTATAGGTTTGCGCAATATCTTTCTGTATTACACTTCCATTGCTCATGTCCATTATTTCGAGATTGATCGCTTTCGGACAGGAATGATTGTAGAGCAATAAGTGAACAAATTGAAGTTCGATGATATATTCCTTTATGCCGTAGTCCATGTCTGCATAATACTGAAGTTTTGAAACGTTTGCATTTTGGTAGTAATCAATTCAGACTTTAGGAGTCACGGGATGCCGATGTTGCGATACCAGCCTATAAATATCACACTACTGAAAAAACGTCTCTGTATGGATAAGGATTGAGCTAAAAGAAACTATTTGTAATTTGTTTAGGGTATAGGTACATATGAGGCTAAAGCTGTCAATTTTATTTCAGAACGCCACTTGAATGATACTCTTGCAACGTCAATTAATTATGAAACGCGCATCTAAAGCAGTTTATGCCCAGGCAAGCACTAATTTAAGTGCTCAAATTTTAAAAAAATTGGTAAATATTTCGTACTTAGATACTTAGGCATCAAGGATCTTTCCTAACTTTTATGAACCTTGAATTAAATAGTTTTAAAATGTTAATCTGCATTTTATCACAACATCTTTGTGGATGTGGTGTCGTGGTTGCTAATGTAGCTTTGTGCAATTACTCCATCACACGCAGTTGAGTGCAAATTGCTATGTTTCGTCTACGCAATATTCATGAATACAGTGTTTATCATTGTGTGGATATTACGAGATAAAGATGACATTAAATTGCTCGTGGACTCTCAGTTTCTCAGTAGCCGGCTGACATCAAGTCTAGCGTACGACAAACCGGCTCGTCATTACTTCATAATCCTAGAAACGTATTAGACCGCCGTGTAGCAATTTAACGGATGACACATTGGCACGTTATTTGTACCTAGATACTGCTGCAAATTCAAGCCTTTGCGTTGCGTCGGCAGTAGGTAGTAAAGAAACTTTTGTGAATTAATTTGTGAATCCTTTGTTTTTGTAAGGCTGGGGAAAATCGTCATAGACATCCACCTTCTCTAGGGAGGAAGTGCAATGGGTAATGTCAGATTCTTACTGACTAAATATGAACTGCCATGTAACGCCTCCCACATGTGGTCGGTGTTTGGCAATGCATAACAATTCATCAATTCTGTATTTTTTCCACGGAATGTTAAAAAACGTTAGAGCTTTTCAGGAATCTATACTAGTATCAAAGGTTAATTATAAATGTTTAGATACTGCCACAGGCGGCGCTGTACTAAATAACAAACTAAGTGTATCTTGATGTTATCGTAAGTTATATCTAAGTAAGCTAAAGGCCAAGGTCCACCATCAACTGTAATAAGCACAGCAATCAATGGTCAATGGCTCAATGATGACCATATTCTATTTGAGCCGTAGGTCATTTTATAATAATGTAAAATAATAAATAAATGCTTTGAAATACGTTACTTTATAATAAAATCCATAAGAAATAATTATTACAATACCAATCTGTAAATGTCCCACTACTGGATAAGGCCTTTACCCATTTGGAGAAGGACTGAGCATAAGAACGCATTTATAATTTGTTTAGGGTAAATATAAATTAAACGGTTTACTCACGTGTATTTATCTGGAGACGAACTGCAGTTCGACTCTCGACCCAGCGACCCCACGTTACATGAGCTCATCATTGAGAACTCCGGTTGGGTCCGAAACTAGTCGGGCATTCCCGATAAATACGCGAAAGTAAACCGTATAATTTAAAATTTATGAATCCGCCTCACGAATCTTATTATAATAAGATATCTAATTCTACCCAACTGATTTGGAAACGCTCATTCTTAACATCGAATAAAAAACTGAACAATAAACAGACCACCCTAACATATAGGTAAAGCAAGAAGAAAGAGACACAATACCTTCACTTATAGTCCGTGCGTTATAGCATGGTGCGGGTGACAGTTTCTGTAACGTTTCGTGTCACTCTTGAAAGTTGCTGCGATGTAAAAATTATGACTTATTATTGTAGCTGTATCACATTCCTATTATGCAAAATCGTTTATAACTGTAGTAGATTAAATTAAAGTCAACCAGAATATTCTAGGCTTCAAATAAAATCTAATGAAATGAAAAATAAAGTAAAGTGTTATGCGTATAACGTAACGTCATAGACGTATTTAGTGATGGGATTTACTGCTACGATGGACAGGTTGTCGATGTTATTTTGGAATAAAAAACGAATATCGTGCGTAGTTCAATTTTTATTTAAAAAAAATCTTTAATTATATTGATGAAATAACGCAACATTGTAGGATTGGTTATAAAGTTGCTAAGGAAAAAACTCAACAAACTAAAACCAAAAACAACTTAACAAAAATGAATTAGAACTAAATATGTGTCGCATACAAGGCGCTAGCACTCGTACTGTCTGCCACGAGTAAACAAAATAAAAAAGAAGAGTAAAAAATAATCATAAACCTGGTTCTGATTGTTATATAATATACGAAAATCGACAACAATAAAAAAAGATTTTTCTAATGCCCATCACTAATCATGTGGCACTGACAGACGTCAACGTCAAACAGGCAAGTGTCACCCGCACCATGCTATAACGCACGGACTATAGGTAAGTACTCAAATAAAAAGGAGAGTTTCTTATTCCGATTGAGGGATGTTGTTATAAATACAGCATCTTTGGGAACATTATTATTTAGATTATTAGCAATATTCTAATTCTTTTCTTCTCACTGTGACGGGTCTGTTTTAGTGTCTATTTTAGAACCTAATAATATAAAAAAATGGAATTTTAGGATCGAACGCTGTCTTTCGAAGACGTCTGTCTTAAATCTCGAACTTAATTCTATCGTGCAATATTGTGTGGGTACCTAGTAATTTATTGAATATAGAGAAACAAGTACTCAATGTGTACGACACAGTTGCATCGGACATCGACTGGTTTTGCCTTTACGCCACTCCTTGCCATATGGATTTTCCGTTTTCTGTGATTTGATTGATCAGCTGCACATATTTGTGATTAAAGGGTTTCCTTAGTTTATTTCATAATTAACAAACGAATAAAATCTTTTATGACAAGTAGTGTTTTTTTTTGAGTGTGAATACACTGCAGCACAAAACTTAGGATTTTTTTTTTAATTGTTGAACCGATTTCTAAAAATATTATAATGTTGCATTGATATTGATTGCGTATTGTAAACAACATTACAATTAAAAGGAACTTACTTAATGTAGTTAAAAACGCGTATTTTATTGTTTCTGCTTAAATAAGATAATTAATTATTCGTAACTACCGATAAATCAGTGTTTATGTGCTTATTGTCTTTATGTCTAAACGTGTAAACATTTAATGAGGAATTTATTATTATTGCTGTCTTACTTTGCAAGTAAACAATCGTTCCTTCAAACGAATTCTGATTTTGTGACTCTCCCAATCCCACGGCTTTTCCCGAGCAATTCGAGGCTTCGTCAAGATAAAAGGCGTGAATGTAAAGAAGCACGCATATACCTATGGTTGCAATTTAATCCGGACCCGTTTAGCCGTTTTGACATGGTTTGATAACAAACATCTAACGATACTTACTTACGAGATTTAATTAGGTATAAATATAGGTACCTAATTTCTCAATAATATATTTTATACCTACATAATATATTATGTCCACTACATGCTTCATTACGATCAATCAATTACACGTCCAAGATAATGACGATCCAAATACTAAATAAAATATTCTGACAAATAAAATCTTAAATCTTACCCAACGGAAGAGTGACATTCCTGCAGTACTTAGGTTTTCGAACTTTGTAAAAAGGCACATCAATCTAGTCCTTGGCAAAAGGACAGCGAAAGCAACCCTTGAGTTTTGGCTGATGAGAGCCATACTACTCTAATTTTATCAGGTACAAAATCTATCGTCTATATCGAGGACACGGCGTACTCGCAACGGTAGGTATACATGGGATTTGCATCGACTAAAACCTTCCTGATCCAGTTCTAGTTCGGAGATCTAGGCTGTGGTCGTAATAGCTCGCCCATAGGTACGCTACGCGGTTCCGGATCATACATGCCCCCTGCATTTTCCCAAGTCGTGGGAGGAGTAACACAATTACCCTAGCTAAGTTCTATATACCCAAGCGAACGGTTAAGAAAGATGAGATCATGTCGTATAGATATCTAGGTGCAGAGCATATATTATTTTGTGTAATATTGTAAACCACAAAAATAAACATTTCAACATCATCGATATATCAAAATTAGAAGGTCAATACAAATACAAATTAAAGAACTTTTAAATTTCGAGTTCACATGCATCATCACAATAATTATTATTATTTGATATAAGGTTGCAGTTACATTTTAACCTTGTATTTAAAACTATTGAGATGAAATAAACATACATAGTAGTAGCGGTGGTACATTCTAAATAATATTATCATCAACGATACATGTTATTGGATAAACAAATTAAGTAATAGCTAATATAATATATATACATATATTATTAGCTAATATTTCGTTATCGTCAAAATATGTTTGAAAATAAACGACTCTATCTTTTAAATAATATGTCGATGTTCTGCAGCAAGTCCAGAAATGCAACAAGTTTTTTTTCTAATGTAACTATAACACGAAAATTAGGTAATCGCATCGGCAGATCATATACTTTATTATTGTTTTTTTGACAAAAAAAATTGCAAAGATATCTCAAAAACTTAAATCACGAAAAAACGTAACTTTGTGTTTAAGAGGTGGAGATTAATTTAGTGGTTTTATGTGATAATGGCCGCAACACAGTCGAATTAGCGTAAAGATAGCACTTAGTCATGATAAAAATGATGCATGCGTCTGCAGTGACACGCCGCATTACGGCTTATCGCTTAGAGCATTGTAGTCTAAAAGCCATGTTTTATGGTCTTGGGGGCCCTTGACCTTACCCTTAAAAAATCAAGTCATATATATGTAGATACCTAACCTACACTATGAAATATTGGTGTTATCGAAATCATCATCATTCCCCTGCCCTTATCCCAATTATTATTATTTGGGGTCGGCGCAACACGTCTTCTAGACGTGTTGCTTAAAGTTTGGTGTTATCGAAAATTCACCTTTAATATAGGTACTATTAATTGTGTCGAACCAAGTTATATCTAAGACTTCAGAAATCTCTTGAAAATACTCGAACCAAATTTAAAATTGAGGTCTTTGTTTACAGTAACATCTTTGTTTTTAGCATTCTATATTGAAGTAATTCGATGATATTTCGGTATACCGTTGTTTATGTAAGTTCCATGGGATGGAATTAATTTAAAATGCATTATTTAAAGCCTGCCTTATCCATTAGGGTAGATAACATACAAAAAGATATAAAACCGATTTAGAATGCTCGTAAATTTTGATTAACTTGGTGATGTAAAATCTACTGTAAGAATACTCGCTCTACAAATTACTTTTTAAATCGTTTAAAAGCGAAAGGCTAAACATCCAACATAGAAAACCTAAATATTTTATTGATATCGAATTAATCTCGAACGAGACAGCTGTGATTTATCTAATGATCGAAAATAATAACATAGCATACTTCACTTGCATGCTACCCAATATTTCCATAAATTTGAAGGAGTTGAGTCTGTATTTAATTAAAGCTAAAAATATAAGGTATTTTAGGATCGGCAATCCTTTTCTTTTCTACAATGAAGAGACTGCCAACCATATATTCATATTCAAATAAAAACACAAAACTTTAATTATCATCTACTAACTTTTCTCAATAAAGAGATTTTCATACAAATCCCATAAATGAGATTCACGACAGAAACCTTATGCTGATAACCACTTCTAAGTTCCAGAAATTAATGTCTAAAAGTTATGAAAGGCACACGTCTCCTGTCCGCTACACCTGACATTAAAATTTAGAATAGCTGGATAACCACCAACAAAAACTATCTAAAAAGCCATCAAAGCTCTTGGGGTCTCAGAGCCATAATGAGTAATCGCAAGTCCGGCAAGAGTTCGCAGGGACAATGGGTTGCATCACCCGCGGCCGCAGAGTAGCTTCCGCTCGCCTCTTCACGGCTCTCGGCCGCGAGCCCCGCGGTGGGAGATGCTACACCACATATATAATGCGATAACGACGACCCCTCAGCAAGCAGTTTGCTCTCAGCTTCGCCATGAAGGTAATATACATTTAACAATTTTAATTGAGCAAATTCATCAAGAAGCCGAATTTTGCATCCACTAAATAGCTAGATACTTATCTACATTTGGCAAAAACAACAATTGATCACAAATATCAAATAATTTTGGATCCATATAGATCGCTAATATTCTCTTGGTTCATTTAAAAAGTTTACTTAAACGTGTGTTTAATAACAGTGCATTAGAGATTTGCACCCATTCCTAATGTATTTTCAAAAAAAAAGTTTTTGATATCAGAACATAACAATTGCTTCACAATATAGATGATCCCCTTTCAAATTATGATACCCTCTGACTGCTCACTTTCAGTTTTTTCTCATCATTATTTTTTAGAACGGTTGCACTACTTCATTGTGTAACGTTTCATTATCGAAATGTAAAGATCAAAGATAGCACAAATAATTAGTCACGATTAAGCTTCTGCTATAATTTCATATTTTTTTAATTCGGTAAATAGCAATAATTCCCCCATAGTATTGAAGTTATTGTATCCCACTTCACACCCATCTCCACTTGGGCATAAGGCTAAATGTTTGGTTAGCGCCGCGGTGCATGGTTTACTACTTTATATTATTTAGTTTAAAAACGTGAACGTCTCCTTAAAATTGAAGTCCAGAAACAGTCGGACCTACTTACCTGTATCGATCAGGATGATCTGGTGTTAATTTTGATCTTCCATCTTCCAGATTTTCGTTTGCCTGTTGGCATTAGCGGTCGCCGCTAAGGCCGGTTACATTAGTAGCGGTTGGTCCGGTGGCGGCGGCGGCGGCGGCGGTGGCTGGTCGTCCGGCGGTGGTGGTGGCGGCTGGAAGTCCGGCGGCGGTGGCGGCTGGTCCGGCGGCGGCGGTGGCGGCTATGGCGGCGGCGGCGGCTACGGCGGCGGCGGCGGCGGTGGCTGGAAGCTGGGAGGAGGCGGTGGTGGCTGGTCCAGCGGCGGAGGTGGTGGCGGCTGGTCCGGCGGCGGCGGCAGCGGAGGACGTAAGATCATATTCAATTATATTACTATGTTGTGTGAGGTAGATATGGAATTGGGTACTCCCAAACATATTAGGCCATTAGAACCTACCAGCACTGCACTTTAGGTGCCTACCGCAGCTATGATATAAGTAGTCCAATTTATATCTAATCGTTACAGACCAAGTAGGCTGCAGTTTGATTAGCACGTTTAAAATGGCTCTATTGTTTTTCATGTACTTATGAACTTTCCTACTTGCGTGACTAAAACTATTTGGCCCTTGGTAATTTTATAACAGTCCTCAATTTCGAGTACCTAATGACAGAGAATTCCAGATGAATCATGATTAAAGACATATGACCTATTTTAAACGACAAGCGGGACTTATTCGCGATATAATACGATATTTCTTTTCTCCCGACGTTTCGATCGAGTTGCACCGACCGTGGTCACGGGTGGACTGGAAAGACATATGACCTATAATAATCTACCTTCGTTTATTTTTGTCTCAACAGAGGTGAAAATCATCAAGATCATTTCCTCCGGAGGCGGCGGCGGCCATGGTAAGCGCTTTCACTATATTGTTAAAGCTTATAAAATTTATTACTATACCTACTAGACATCACGCTTTGTGAAACCTTTTACTATTTCCTTATGCAATACAACACAGTGCACGAACTAACCCACGTTTTACTGACCTCGTAATAGACGGCACGTCATGTCGTTGAACCTAGATGACATATCTATTCTAGACTAGTAAAAGAAACTTGGGGAGACCGATTAGTTACTTACATATTACCTACACCTATTTGATGGTGGGTTAATGAGCCAAGGTATAAATTCTGCTCATTCTTTTCGACCCAGTTGTTCTAATACCTGGCTATTGTGTAATGTCGTTGTTTTGAGGATGGTTGTGGTTGTACACAAACAGTAGTTCATAGTTAGACGATGTCTAACGCTTAGAGGTCGAAGCGTCGCCCATACTTAGGGTCAGCCATTCGCTTAGCGGCCGACATTACAATATTTCGCAATACTGCATTTAGTGTGAACGGCGAACATGCGTCGCTACGTTATTTATGGTAAACTCGTGAATAATACTTAGGTACAAGTTGTATTGCGTAATCTTCAAATCATTTAGTATAATAGATCTGAGTATTCATCCGCGGGTTAAGGTTTGTGATCTATTGAATGGCATTGAAGTCAGGGTATTGCAAATCCCCTTATTATCTTGTCGTCTTTCAATTCACATGTCAGTTATCATTCAGCAATTTAAATTTAATCACGCACTACTGTACGTATAATATCTACCTACTTTTAACTTAATGGCAGCATGCACGCGTGTGAAACTTTGTAGGCACTTATTTTACCATTAACGCAAGAAGAAGGATATTAGCTACCAAATGGGTGAACTAATTTAATTTTCAAAGGGGCGATCAAAAGCTTTTCTGAAATGGTGTTCAATAGTGTGGTATTACAACTAACATTGGCATTACAGGCGGTGGTGGTTACGGAGGCGGCGGCGGCGGCGGCTACGGCGGTGGTAGCGGCTGGAACCTCGGCGGTGGCAGCAGCGGCTGGTCTAGCGGCGGTAGTGGCTGGAAATCCGGCGGCGGCGGCGGTGGCTGGTCGTCCGGCGGTGGCGGCGGCGGCTGGAAGTCCGGCGGAGGCGGCGGTGGCTGGAAGTCCGGCGGTGGCGGCGGCGGCTGGTCCAGCGGCGGCGGCGGTGGCGGCTGGAAGTCCGGCGGCGGTGGCGGCTGGTCCTGGTAGTGACCTCCACCTGACTATACTACAATTTCCGACAATACAGTGATACCTCCAATTTCATTGTTTTATTTTACTTCTCACTCTTGAATCTCAATATAGGTATTAATTGTTATTATGAGTTATAACACTTACTATTCACGACTGTCCTTTCACTTACCTCATAAACTCGTTCAAGTGCGACAGTGAGAGTGCCTATTAGTTATAAATTTTTGAAGTCGGTTAAAAAAAAAGAAAAGCAAATATCAAAAAATATAATTTAATATCATTATCATTAAACAAAATAAGGCACATATAATAATCCTTAAGAATTAACAAATGCATAGGTTCACTTATTTACTATAACAAAAAAGAAAATAACTTCAATTTTGTACATTTAACTTAGCAGTAAAATCTTAATTATAAACTTAAAAATTCCTAACTTAGACTAAAGAATGTTTTGTGAAGTATTGCAGTCACTTTGAATATTTTTTCTTCTTGGAATGCTGTTTTTTTACTCTGTTTGGATTAAAATTTTCTTTTTCTGAAGAATCAGTGCTGGTTGGCGTGAGACCGCGAGGACCGCGTCTAGGTCTAGTATCGTGTTTCTGTATATTTTCCACTTCACTGAGAACTCCATATTCACTAAAAACAAGAACAAACACAGTGCATTTTAAAATATTATTTAAATTACAAAAAAAAATACAATATTTGTGCATAGTTTGTCAAAACTTACGATATATCACAGGACCTATGAACATCAACTTTAACTGGTACAGGTCCACTCAATTCAATATCTGTATCACTGTCTGATTCTTCAATGATCACACAACTATGAGTTTTACTATTTTTGTGGCCAGCAACATTTTTTTTAACTTCATCTGCAAATAAATCTTCACTTTGTGCATCATCTGATATTTTGGATGTTACACTTTCTTTGCCACCTATATCAAGATCTTCAGGGTGTTTAATACCACCTTCCTCATCAATATCATCAAATTCTTCACATAGATCTGTTTGAACTGAAACTGAATTTGTAGAACATGAAGATTTGTTACCAACATCTCTCAGAACTTTAATAGTGGTTGTAAAGCTATGACTATCAATGGTTATTTCCACTTCTTTAGGCTGGCTAGCAGCTTCATGAGGTACATCATTACAATACTTGCAAGTTTCTGTAATATAACCTTTTTTGTAAAAAGGTATCTTTGTGATTTGGTTCTTGTTAGTGTTCTTAATACTGGAAACTAAGGATGTATTTTTATTAGTAGTATTTGTTTTAACATTGCTTAATTCTAAGGTTGTGTTTGAGGTAGATTCATTCTTATGAGCTTCAATTACAGCAAGCCATGCTTTTTTATCCTTATCAATAATAGATTCTTGTGAGTCTTCTATTTCAATGGGTTCATCCATAAATATGCCACTTTCATCATTTTCACAAACATGCTGGATGCTTTGTTTTGGTGGTTGTAACTCCTTCTTGACTCTTTTACTGGTTTTATTAAATTTGCCAGGAGTTTTGCTTTTATCTAGAGTAGAAATGTTCTTAGTCGTAGTTTTAAAATGGGATCTTTTCCTGTTTTTAGTAAGCACAGGTATTTCATCCTCCTTCTTTTGAATTGAATTCTTAGATGTTTGAAGTCTAGCATTGCTGTTCTGTTGTACATTAACATTTAAATCTTTAAATGGTTTTCTGGAAAAGTCTTTTTCGTTTTTATTGAGCCATTTTTGGACATAACTAACTGAGCTCTCCATTATATTTTCTTTATATGATGAAGTTTCTTCTCCAGGGAAATATGTAGAACTCCTATTCTCCTTGTTGAATTTAGAGAAAACTGAACTCTTTCGTTTGTTTTCATACTTTACTGGTGCTTGAATACATTTTGGAAACAACTCTTTTTCTATTCTGAGTTGTTCTGATAATCGTTTCCTTTGAAAAACTAAAAAATGTAAATTAATTTAATATCTTTTAATTAAATAAGCACATATAGGTAAGACTGATATAAAATATTATTTACCATCTACATTAAACAAATCCTGACAAGCGTGAAGTAGGGCCGTAGCATTTTTTACTCTTTGAGTTAAGGCATTGTCTAGCTGGGGTGGGGAGCCAGGACTTTGTGTTGGACTAAGACAAATCCGACACTCTTCTGCAAACACTAAGCAATTGTTACAAGCTGCATGACCACAGGAATATCTTGTTCGTGAACCATCCAATTTGTCACTGTAAAAAATTAAAACATTTTTGTGTATTTATGTATCAGTTATACAATTTTTTTACCCCTAATAAAAGTTTTTCATCTCTTATTTAGAGTAAAATAATAGTTTTATTTTACTTTATAAGAGAAAGTACTATTAAAAGTAAAAAACCAAGTAATAAAATGTTAAATACAGCAAAGAGAGTGAAGTTAATTATTTAATTACCACTAACCATATAGCACATCGAATGTTATCAATTATATTTTTCACATGTTCAATACTTTGATCAATATCCAAATTATTCATGACAAATGTATCATAATCTGCAACACAATAATAGTCATTAGTTTACGCTGGCATATTCAACAAACATGACAAATCGACCATCAAAATACACACGTCACAATTTTTATTACTCTCTCCGAGTCCCACATCAAAATTTGGATGAGTTTGGTTGGTTCCACAATAGTTTGACAGTTGACGACAATTTTGTAGTCACCGACTTCATGTCAATCTTTTTCGAGCACAGATGTGAATTATGCACATTATTATATTGAATACGATAGAGAATTCGAATATTTAAGAATGATTGCAAAGATATTGTAAATAAAAAACATCAAGTATTTTAAATCAGAGTAACAAAAAAAAAACATTTGCAAAAATGCATAGGCCGAAAACAATTAATTATATAGGCAGGTGCAATCTTATGATATTGATCGTACTGACAATGAATGTTGAAAATGCAATTTATAAAATTAATGTTATCTTTAACTATAATAAAATTTAACTTTTGAAAATGGATGCTCTCAAAAATCTTTTAGCTAAAAAGGTCAAGTATCATTTCGATAAATTAAAAAAATACAAATACAACAACATAAAAATAATTACACATTACAAGCCGGCAAGCGCGGAATCTGATAAATAAAAGAGTTTGAAAGTTTATTTGAAAATTATGTAAAGAATTGCATTAAGCATGATGACCCTAATGGAATATAAACATTACTTTCCCATAGATAGTATACAAAAAGTATGTGATCTGTTTGAAGAACAACTACGCAGTGAGAAGGAAGCAGATTTGGCTTTGTTTTCTATTATTATTGGAGCAGTAGAAAATAACCTTACAAATATAAAAAATAGTGACAAGGAAGTGAATTTAGCGGCTAACAAATATGTTAAGATAAAGTTTCCATCTGTTGAATATGAAGAAGTTAAATCTTTACATGAACGTTTTGTGTCACTGATGCGTAGCGGCGTCGATGTTAAATTGTTGAGCGGAGTATATGCGACAAGAGATTTAGTGAAGAGAGTGGCTGATGTGGTTTGGAACTCGTTAACTCGGAGTTACTATAAGGACCGGGCACATTTACAGTCTATTTACAGCTTTCTAACTGGAAATAAACTTGACTGTTTTGGTGTAGCCTTTGCAGTGACAGCAGGCTGCCAGGTTCTTGGTAAACAGGATGTCCACCTAGCCTTATCTGAAGATCATGCTTGGGTAGTATTTGGTAAAGATGGTACAGAGACTGCAGAAGTGAGTATTTAATTTATTGATTGTATAAATAAAATATTATTATAGCAGTAGACAATGAAGGCATAAAATCTAAGTTCACTATCATTCAGTCCCATGTTAATTTATATTTATTTAATTGTCTCTACTTTCAGAACACTTTATGTTAATTTGTCAGATTTGATATGTCGAAATGGTGATTAATGAATAAACAATACATTAATTTGCCCTAGGGATCAAGGTCAAGTGGTAGGCAAGCCAATGTAATTGTTATTTTACTGGTAACAGTAATGTTTTGGTAACAATAATAATCTGATGAATACTTATTTTTGTAATGTGTTACTCCTGATATAGATTACATTACAACCATTTTACATTGACACTTTTTTTTGTTAATAAGCACAGAATGTCATCATCATCTCATCCTGGAATCACCTATTACTCAGCATAAGCCTCTTTTTCCTGCCACTTTTTCCTGAATATAAATATAACACCAACAACAAAAACCAATTTAAAACCATTAAATCCTTTTTTTAAGGTCACCTGGCATGGCAAAGGCAATGAAGATAAGCGTGGGAGATCAGTTGGTGATGGTATATCAGCCCAATCCTGGCTATATGTGGCTGGTAAGCCTGTGATATGCACAAGGATAATGGAGCTAGCTGCTCTAGTGTCATCAATCAACCCTACATTGACACCAACAACTGATGTTCATGAAATAGCACAAATGCAGCATAGACTCCTTTGGTTACTGTATGATAATGGTAATTATTATTAAATCAAAATTCATATCAATTTAACCTGCATATCCTGGCTCACATGACTGCCTTCGTACTCTAAAATATACTTAATCAATAAAAAAATGTAACTTGTATTCTTCATATAATTAAGTCTTATTTCCAGGACATTTAGAAGCATATCCTATGGCTCTGGGCAATCTGGGAGATTTGGATGAATATATGAGAATAGCTAATTGTGTAGTGGAACCTGGTCTAGACATAACTACACCTGCTGACAATGATTTCATAAGACCAGACGGGTCAGTGAGGCCCGACTCGGCCTCTCTCTATGCTCAGGCAATAAGGTCCTCAAGGATACATTATGAAGACCGTCATGTCTATCCATACACCTTTCAAGGAGGTTTCTATCATCGTCATAAAATGTACAAGGAAGCTTTTCATGCTTGGGCTTGTGCAGGAGATGTTATTCGACAGTTAGTATTTTTTTTTTTCGGTCAATGTTATTCTTTATGAATAATAAATTGAACAAAGTAAAGTATTTGAAATGTAGTCAGATTTATAGTGATAAAATTTTATTTATTTTTACAGCTATAATTACTCACGGGATGATGAAGAGATTTACAAAGAGTTTTCTGAAATAGCAAATGAATTGATACCTCAACTGATGAAAGCAGAAAGTTCAGGACATTCCGCCAGATCTATTTTAAAGGACCCTGAGTGTTTTGCATCTTTGTTAAGGTGTGTTCCATAACTTTCAATGTACTTAATTAGTAAGTATATATTTGATATTATAGAAAATGTATAAACAATGGATTATATTCTTTCTAGATTTTATGATGGAATCTGCAAATGGGAAGAAGGTAGTCAAACTCCCATACTTCACATTGGTTGGGCTAAACCTTTAGTAAGTACAATATCAAAATTTGATGCAGAAGTTAGAGCCCAGGTTCATATAATATGTAAAACTGATTCTGATGAACACTCTGAACCATCAGAAAATCCCGGAAACTCTGAACTGGGTGAAAGCGATAATTGGAATAACAACTCTGAAAATGCAGAGCTAAGTGTACGCGAACAGTTGACTGCGGCCGTAAATAGTCGACCTCGTGTTACACTATACAGCCACAAGATGGCAGCACTGCGACCGCTTCTCCTCGCCGAAAGATTGAATACTCACGCTCTACAGCTCCAGCTAACTGCACAGAGCCAACTACAACGTCCACAGGCGCCAGCAAAGAAACGAGATTACGATGATACTACTACACCCTCGCTTCCAACGGCGCGTGCCAAACGAGCTCGTCGTGAACGTTAAATAAATAGAATTAATTTGAAACCGATTACGCTTCTTATCAGGCTAGTACCGATATTGGTGATGTATACAAAGTATTTTATGTAGTTTATGGTTTTCTATTAGATTGTTAATGTTGGTATGTTATGTACTCTGATTAATAATAATATCATGTATTTTTAGAGTCCACTTTAAAATTAAATGTAGGTATAAGAAAGCCGATACAAATCATAGTTAACATTATTGTAGTTTTTAAATTTTAAATCGTATTCTCGCATTGATACTTATATAAAAACCTATGATGCACACTGAGTGACTAGAAAACATTTATCCAAAATGACCGCATAATTAATTATGTTGAAACATTGTAAGTTTTGCAAATTGTACCGATTATACTGTAAGGTGAAATTTCCTAAAAGAAATTACCTACAACATATTGAATACTTTTTTTATCAGGAATGTGCATCAAAGGTTTTTATATATCAATGTATTTTCGCTAGAATAATGTATTTTGTGGGTTATTTCATAAGTACATATAGGAACGCTAGGCGTACATGTCTTCTCCCACGTGCCCCACACCCCACCGGCATAGCGTCGTCTCTAATTATACCTACTAGGTAACCGTTTGAATTCGCTGAGGATGTTTGGCGAACACTTCTTTCGGGGTGCTAAGCAATTTAACTTTTTTGGTGCCTTGATCAATTTAAATACCTCGACTTTTATAAATTTGGTTATATCACCATTAAGCACCCGATTCGAGTATCCTATTCCAAAAAAAAATCTTTGGCCTTGCCTCAAGCGTTGTCACTCGCCTCTTGCGCCAGTAAAATGGCAGGTTTTTCTCTCGCAGTACATTCTAGTTGCTGCATTGTAGGGTAGTGACTAACTTTCCTGATTTTTTTCTGATGTCTGCTAGAAAGTTCTCTATTCTAATCTAATAATATATTTCAAGAACAGTGCAACTAAGCGGGTTTTTTTTCCGATCTATGATCAAGATCCGATCCGATCTATAAGTAAGATACTCTCTCAACTACATAAACCTGTTGCTGCTCTCTGGGCCTGATGACCCGGTGGATCTCCGCATTCCCCTACCCTCGCCGGCGTAGTATTGTGCCTTTTAGTACTTTAATTGTTTTATGCGCTATTAATATTAGCGTGCACCATAGGAAATAATATGACGTTGTGAATAAGGAAACTAGTGCGATTAAGTATTCTTGTTTGTATGATATTTTGAGCTATGACTAGCTCTACTGGTTATTGAAGGTATTATTTTAAGCGGACAATAATATTACCAAGCTACCAGCATGGTCGCGTTATCCTCACAATCTTTCTCCAAGTAATATAACAGATGGTTATTTGTTACTATTCATCAAATGTTTTCGATGATTTAAATACAAAGCAGATTTCGATTCGGTGAGTATATTCCCGAAATCTTGTTTTACATTGTTTGTTTAGAAGTTATATAACTGTAATAGATGATTTAAAAGCTTAGTTTCAAGTAGCCTTAACTAACAATTGTGGTTTTATACATAGAATGTTATGCATTTAAGTATTAAAATGCATTTATAAGTACCATTTAAGTCCTTTTAACGTTTCCTATAAGGTCGTAAATATTTGCCTAAAGAAATTTATAGTCCTTTGGTTTTTCCATAGTCTGGTAAAATATACTTACATCACATAATTTATTACTAAAAATAGCTTCTTCTCGTAATTGTGAAATACAATTAAGTATTTTTTAGGAAATAGGTAAGTATTCATTAGTAATTTAATCTCTTAATATATTTGCATTAAGAAACAAGAAATATAATTGTATATGTATGTAAAGTATTGAAATGTTCTTTTGTCAAACTAGGGTAGGATTGTCACTGTGTGACGAAAAATGTAGAGATAGATATTTACATGTTTACTTTTATTATTGTTAAAATTGTCATGGTACAAATATTAAGTGTGAGATATTTTTAAAATTGACATTTATATTTATTATAACATGATTATTATAAGAATGACAATTTTTTAATACACAAATGCGATGGTCTGTTCCCAAAAGAATTCATTCCCTGTTGTTACAAAGTTGTGTAAGTAATTTTATGGTAAAACATATGGGGGAATGTTAAAATATAGTAAGCTTATTTAAAATAAATAATATTTTAAATGTTAGTGTATACCTTCTTGTTAGGAGTCTATTGTGTTAAACTACATCTGATAGATTGTAGAGATCATAACTTAGAATGCTTCTTTGTATCTTAAATACATACATTAAAAACTTAATTCCTTGAACAAGAGACAGTAGATCCTAGTCAGTTATGAACAATGGGTTGTAACCTCTTTTTATTTTGTATTAGATTCCGCTCAAATGTTTGTTTACTCACAAATGTTTGATTGTAGTGTCATAATAATGAAATAAGAAGACCTATGTAAATTGTCAGTAAAATCTTTGGCTAATGGCGCAAACCCACCGCGAACCTGTTATGCACGCGTGTACTAAAACCGAGCGTCTCTGTGGTTTGTAAAGGTCATAATTTTGTATCCCAACCATTTATTCGATATAGCCAATGAATACTGTAGCAATGTATGTAATTTTTTATTATCTGTATTGATTTTCAAAAGTTTTATTTTTTCTAGTCAAATTACTGTAATTGGTGGAAAACCTTTGTAATTTGCAAATAATCAATCTTAATATTTTTATACTTATTTATGCGGTTGTGGGTTTGCACTCTTACCAGGAGTCTAGTTCTAGCATTTACTTAGATGTAAGTTATTTGTTCTTTAGCCGCTGTGTATGACAGTTTACCTCCTCACTATCATGTTTGCTGTAAAAAAAATATTGTAATTGGCGACTAAATTGGTTCCATCTCAAAGTCACTGACAAATCTATACGCATTTCAAATGGAATAGCTCCAAAAGCAACATTTCGCAAGTGATGATGCGAGAGTCGGAGTATAAAGTTATGGCACCACTTTTAAATCCTCGGAAATGTATCTTTAAGATGGACGCACACAATATATCCGTACGCGTCAAACGAGTTGATTGAAACAAATTGTACAGTCCTGTATATGAAATCTCACAAAACCTCGCCCACTTCCGAGTGTGTGAGGTTCTTAAACTCGTCGCCTAGAATAAGTGTGCGTTCACCTTCAGAAATCATTATAGTGCTACAAGGATCTTTTAGTACATGGCCGAAATCGAAACTAATGCCGTCATATATGAAAAATCATTACTTTTGATAGACAGTTGACTTGATTATTGGTGCGAATATGCACACCAGCACCCTCGTGTTAATGTCATGTATAAACCAAAAGATCCTTGTAGCTCTGTGTGTGAATGTACGAATCTGATGTGGCTGCACATCTGTTAAACTCAAAGTTTGTGTACCCACCGATAGCGTTAACATTTTTTTCCTGTAAATTGTTATCATTGCCTGTAACTTTACATAGCATAGGCAAGTAAAATGTTTTCAACAATAAAGTAAAATACTTATAAAACTGTTTATTACTTCAGCCTACCAGTTTGTGGTACAGATAGAGATTACCAAATCATTCATAGGTACCAATTAAATTGCAATCTATTTTTCGTCTTCTGGTTGATTAGGTTTAAAATAATTAAATTTGTGTATCCCGAATCCATCAGAAGGATGATATTTACAAAAAGTACAGTTTTACTAAAAAATAACTCTTAGAAAAACATTATTTATACCAAGTCTCTAGAATACTTCTAGTAATAAAAACTTCACCTACTACTCTCAAAGGGACTAGTATGAAGTATCTGGCTGCTGAATGATTTGAGATTCCTTGCCAGGATAGTACCTTTGTAGTGTATTAAGAATTATTCACTATGCGGTCTAAAAAGTCTACCGCTCATAAAGTTTAAATTATAATAGTAATATAAACACACAAAATGAAGACTTTCTCTGATTACTGTTACTCTCCAGTAATTTTTTCATTAACATATCATAAAAGGTTCATTAGTGGAAGAACGGATTATTTATTTAAATCATATACCTCATTGTCGAAGTTACATAATCGGGTTATTTTAAATAGTTTCTAAACGTTTACTTAAATTTGATTATCTGTGATCAGCTGCCGTGTATGTCAGTGTCAAGTTTATATTGTCAATGTCTTAGTTGTAATAAATAGTTTGGGCTTGGAAACGAAATCAGCATTTTATAAACGTATTTATGTTATAATGAATAATATTCCCAGCGACCAACAGAATAAACGCTATAGGAAGAAATACAAGTATATGAAAATGCGAATAAAAAGTTTAATATTAGTAAGTTTTTAATAATAAAAAAAACCTAATTTTAATATGGTATTAACAAAACTTTAACAAAGATTAGTCAATATTTAAAATAACTATCTTGTATCTAGAAGCAACTTGTTTTTTTTTTCAATTTGTTTACATTCATGTAAATTAATTTAGACACAAGGCTAAACTATTCCTTGAGGTATTCTTAAATGGAGGAAGCTCAATATTTAGATTAATAATAAATAACGAATCATTTATATTTCAGGAAAATGCAGCGTTATGTGATGAAGTGGCGAAAGTCCAAGAAAGTATTTTTATTGTGAAAGATGAAAGAAGGTTTTTGCTTCATAAGTTACTAGAATATCAGAATGATAATGAAGTATCTCAAGTATTCTACAAAAATGAACCTGTGATTACATCCAATGGGTCTAAAACCAAAATGAAGAAGAGACAAAGCTGTGATGACACAAGATAATGTTTATAGGTTTTAGATCTAATAAACTGTAAGTTCAAGATGACAGATAATTAAGTTTACTTTATAACAAGCATATTAATACAATATAAAAAATTCAAACACTATCAAGAGCCTTTTATTTAGCACTCAACATCAAAATATAGATATACCCATTTTGAGTTATCCAGTTACTGTTTTTACAATTGTTCTTCATTACGCAACAAATGCAGACTACAAGAACAATCAATAGGGAATCATAATTATTAAAACTACTGTGTCCTAGTATTACGGATAGAGTACGAAATGCATATATTAGAGGGTGTTTGAAAGTGGCACCGGTAATAGAAAACCTTCGTGGTAACCAGTTGTCATGGTATGGGCATGTTATATGGAAGAAAGAGAATCATGTGGTTAGAAAGGTGCTGAAAATGAATGTGGTTGAATATTGGGGAAGAGGACTACCAAAGAAACAATGGATGGATTGTGTTAAAGATGATATGGATGCAAAGGGTGTTCCTTACGAGATTAAGTCAGATAGGAATGTATGGAAGAGGACATGCGCCAACCTGAAGTCATAATAGGGATAAGGGTAGGGGAATGATGACTGTTTCCTAGTATTATTACTTGAAACAATCAAGTGAAATTGATTAGAAAACACAGTCATTATTAAAATCCATTTATTGTGCTTAATTAAAGAAAGTGTGCACATCAGTCATGCGTATTGCTACTTCATCAACACAATAGTTATTATATTTTGTACTTGTAAAACTTATGTCTAGTAACAATATAAAAAATTGGTCTAATCTGCTTTGTTGTCAGGATTGTAACTATTAAAGGAGATTTTGTCATAAATTGGACAAACATTAGTGTTACATTGTTAGCACAACTTGTGCTACTAACTTTATAACTTTTCAGCTAATGTGTTTTAGGTCTGTTTTTACTATTTGCTTAATATGCATTAGCAAAGTTAAGATCAATTACTATCAATATCTTCTTCATCACCATCATCAAATGACAAAAGCTGTCTGCTCTTTTTTTCTTTTGAAACTTTAGATTTTTTGGCCATGTCTTTTTTTCTTTTATTGGTTCCTGGTTCTGCAGAGGGTTTGTCTTTAGGCTTAAACACTATTCGTTGATTCAGATCAGCTTTTATTTCAGACTCAAGTTTTTCTATTTTTTTCTTTTCTACTTCTGCCTCTTCTGCTGTCAAGTCTCCTTCTTTGAGTACTACTACTTGGGGCTGCTCGCTGTCCTCATCATCTACAAAATCTTCCTCTGCATTTGCTAGATCATCGAATTTATGGTTTTTGTCATCATATCCAGCTTGTCTTTTAAATACTTTAAGAAACTCTGGATCTTCAGGTTTTATGAAACTAACATTTCTTTTCTTATTCATATTTCTGATTAAATCTTAAGAGCTATCAAGACTTTATGGTAATATTTCTTAAGATATTATAAATATCGCAAGTTGCACTATTTGACAGAAATATTTCTAAGTGTAAATGTTGTTTTCTGAAACAATTCTAGACAAATTTTGCACCAAGTTCAAATAAGCAGATAAACTGAAACTGGGTCAACTAAATGGAATTATACCATTATAATTATTGTTTATAGACGACACTAATGAAGTATTTTCTCGTTATGATTGCCTCCTCAGGAATATCAGGATATAAATAATGGAAATGGTTAACCTCATTCATGTCAATGTGACAGAGTGAATAACATGACACTGAAATTTTAAAATTCGTTCATAAACGCATTTCGATAGTAGTGGAATGGAATCAATAATTGCTCAATTTTACTTTAAGGTGTACTATCGGGCAGTTTCAAACGCAAACAGGAGGTCCTATTCTTTTCACATGTAATTATATACCTAACAATCGAATGTTCTAATATTTTTAGCTCAAAAACTGTTTTTAAATTTAAATTTCCAAATAAAAATATCAGCTGTAAAGATAAGCCAGACCCTATTAAACGTTTCAATAACTTTCTTAGACCACAGTATCACCCTTATATCTTTCAAAGATACTTCAGTTGTTTTTTGTTATACAGCCAAAAAAGTAATCGAACTCGTAATACTTTTTATCTAATTTTATTAGATGCAAGAAAAGATATAACCTATCTATCTACATCTACCTAAGTGCGTACATCTTGATATTCCTTTAGATACATAACAAGTACGTACGATACGATCAATCTTGCGTGAATTCCCGTCAATATTATTACATTTTGTACTTACTATCTTTTATAGGTATAATCTAGATAAGTAGATACTATTTAATGTCGCTTAACATTACTGCATTTAAAAATAAATTCGTGGATTGTATAGTCGTGTGTGTTCTTTTTCAGATACGTTTTTTAACACTTTTACGCTGCTAGCTTCCCAAAAGGTTCAAAAGCATTTGTTCTTAAGAAATATTTCCCTGTCGTGTTTCTGTTAACGCTTTCGCCCATGTAACCGTTTTGCCCGCAGCGATTTTCAACAAATTCTATCCAGCTTTGGCATTGGTGAGCAGGAAATGACTTGGGGTATTTTATCGACTCACTGAAATAAAAAAACGACCGGCTATGGCTGCATGCCTCTGTAAAAGAAAAACTATATTAAACCTGCAACTATTTTCTTTCTCTAACATAGTCCAGCACCACTTATAAGCTAGAAGTCTTTGACCATTTAAAGCCGAACGCTGTATTATTTCTAGAGAAAAAAGTGCATAGTACGTACCAAAAAATTTAAGTATGTGATCACATCCTGGCTGCGGCGCAATACCGTTATTGGGATAAAAGTCGGCTGTTCCTATTGGTTCCTGAAAACCAAGCAATCCGGCACAAGTGTGGATTACATCAACAAATTCTGCATCGGTCGAATCTAATTTACCAGAATCTTCTTGGGGCGGGTATTCAAAATACGGCCGTGCTGGATCGAGCCCTGTAAAACAACTCAGCCTTTTATAAGAATTGTGTATGAAAGTATTTTCGTAATATTTGCTGATGTCTTATAATGAGACGACCGCGGGGTATGTCAAAATACCTAAATTAGCCTAAATATGTCTAAAAATCATAGAATAATTGTAATTTCACTTAAGTACATATACATATTTAGGTATTTAGGGGTATATACTTAGATGTTTCTAGGGGTGACGGGAAAATATTAAGATACATTCGCAGTAAGTCAGTAGAAAAAGACAATCACCTGTTACTCGACTTATCCTTATTTTAGTTCTAGATCCCGCATTGCCCATAACGTGAGCTCCAAGGCTGTGGCCAATGAGATGCATTTCTTTTCCCGAAATATTGTACCGATAGTTTAAGTTGTCTAAAAATGTTGCTATCCTCGCGCCTATAGCCTTAGTTTCATTTGCAACCCACGGATATAAAAAGTTATCTGCGGTAATGCTCCAATCTACCGTAATAACTATAGATTTTTTTGTTTCTAAATATGCATTCTTAACGCTCATGACTCCTGCACTGTCTGCTGATGACCTCCAGCCATGAGTGATTACTTTTAAGGGCAAATTAGATAGCAAAATCTGCGAAGTAAGTTTTAGATTGCTCTTATCAGTTGGTTCTGCTAATTCATTCAACATAATATAAAGCCCCGTGTGATTCCTGAAATAAAAGGATAAGACCCATTAAAAGCTAAATTATTTTGGTACAATACTTGGACCATAAAAACTCCAGAGCGGCATCAACCACTTCGTATGACTTATGCAGTTGCGGAAACTTGCTGCCGCTCTACGCTGACTAGTGCGTCGTTTTGCTACCGCAACTGCAACAGATGAACTTGAAAAGCACACTTAAACTTCCCAACATCAAGTTCATATACGGAAAATAAGGAATATAATTTTCCTAATGTTTCTCATAACAATAATAAGCGGTTAACGCGCTCTTAGACTGACGTAAGAAAGACGTTCCATAATCTATTAATAAAATTATTTATACCCACCAAATATACAGCCTATATTCAATATTATCTAACATATTTCTGCTTAAAGGAGCTTCAATATCCAGTGTCATATTTATGAAATGCAAGGCTCCCTCGTCATCCGGAAAATTTATCCATTTTGTTCCATAACCATCACCATATTCGAGTTCGTCATTTAAAATTTTACGCAAAAAACGACCTGTAGGTATAACAAATAATACTATTAATCTTACGGTTGCTTTATGTAGGCTTTACCACCTAGTATCTACTGAGGCTGTTGCACTTATGAAATGGGTACGCCTTCTAGTGCTCCGTAAATATTGACGATACTTTGTGGGTAACAGTAGGTATAGCCTTTAGAGGTGGTAGTAGATAGAGCCTTAGAAGATGAGTATGGACTGAGGAAGTAAACACTAAGTCCAACAGTTGATAAATCCTGCTTGACTTCCGAATCAGTAATTAATACCTAGAACCCAAGGATATTATCCGTTAACGCTAGCCAAAAGACCAGCAAAGAAGACCGGCAAGACCCGTTGATGCCGTTATTCAAAATGCATAAACGAATGCTAAGAAGCTGTACCGACGAAGCTTAATTAAAATCACTGAAATTTTGCCACACTGGATGCACTCATAAATTTTAATGAACCGACTTCGGAAATGCGGAATTTTCTTAATTCGAACGGATATATGCTTTTTTCACAAAAATTACCTTCACGTGAGAAATGTTCACGACCATTGACCATTACGTCCGTTAATGTGCAAATTAAATAAAAATAAATTAATAAATGCATTTTGTCATATTATTTTACGGGAAATGTTGGTTACTTAACGCACTAAGGTGAATATGTAAATAATCTGTTTATGGCTTTATTAGGTCTATATCTTGACTAGTAGCAAAAAGGTATTAGCACTAGTTAGACCATTTCACATAAACTACTTTAGTTTAAATACAATCTTGCTGTAAGATTATGCAAGAAAGGACCACGCCTTTAATAAATTGGTCATGATCTTGGTAAAATAATCGAACTAGTTTTACTCTTACAAGATAGCATATTGTTTTACATTACTGGACTTTATAATAGTCACTCTCATGTTATCTTAAAAACCTCAGAATATGCTGCGTATCCACCTAGTGCCGCCCTATCATGCGATAACAGAAAAACTATATCAATAAGCAGTATATATGTATAGGCACTCCAAGAATCATTCATCACATAAGTATCTATGAACATACATTTATCGTATAATTTTGTCGTATCTAAAATAGAATAACAGATTTATTTGATAAACAGTCATTTATATGTATAAAAAAATAAACTGTTTTTTTTTCTTGAATAACTGTTGTGGTATGTCGTCCACTAATTAATTAAGCGTTACTAAATATGCGCACAGGTTGATAAAACTGACAATTAATTCCGTCCTAATGTAACATAACGCTTCTATAAACTGTACGTTATTGCCTGGGTATCGTACACTTTATCTCTATTTACAACGTCCTTAAAACCAAGGAAGAAGAAGGACAGAATTGTTTTTAGATTTCCGACTTTACGATTCTAGAAAAATCTTAATTACCTACATGTTCAAAGCTACGGAGTTTTGTCCGTTTGATGATGAGGTCCATAAGTAATCAAGGTGAACTTCATCCCTTCTACAGGAATAAAGTATAATAAATAGGCCTAAATACTCTAGGTCCAAGGTTTTGGGTTCTGTAAACATTTTTTATTTGATTAACTACCCTGAGAAAAATTGCAAAAATAATCTTAGAGTTTTCAGTTTCTTAAATTACAGGAAATTGTTTAAATAAGACTAAAACTAAAAAAGAATGAAAAATAATACTGTTCCTGCATTTACTACCACATTGAATGCATTAATCTTTGATTATATAACAAATTCCAGATATTGTTACGGTTACACGATAGGGGTATATGCAACAACTATTAAAACGTCTAATGCCACGCCAGTGATTGCATTGCATGCTATTGTTTATGTAGGCAGTGCATGTTGGTTTGTACTAATAAACTTTTAATTTCCACGCAGTTTGAATGGTTTGTTTCTTTTATTTGTATCCTAGTGGAAATCCTCCGTTAGGGGACTGACGGAGGGATGTGCTGGACTCTTACCGACACTAAAACCACTGGAGCGTCCTCATCTGCCTATGGCCAGGGCACGGTGTTCGCACCCCAGGCACGGCAGGCCTTGACCTGCCACGCGAGATCAGCGAGTCTCTCTTCCCGGTAGACGTGTAGGAACTGCCACTACATGCCTACTTGGCCTTTAGTGAATGACGTCGTATAGGTTTGTCCCTAACTTTCGGTATTTAACTATTTGTTTTTTTTTTCTCGTAACTAAAACGTAAATAGAAATGGGAATTAAATCAAGTTTGAACCTCGACCTTTGTTGATATATTGGAGTAGTTTAAGGGAAGGCACTGTAAATAATAATTGTAGTAGTTTAACATTTAATACCTAAGTATGTGATTATTTCTAGGTGCAGGTTATCTGTGTTCGACTGTTATTGAATTGCAGATAACTGTTGTGTTAACTATTGTACCAACAGCTAGAGAGGTACGTTAGCGATGTTTATTTATTATGTAAATAGCCTCTGCCCTGGTAACCTTGAAATAATATATACCTTAGATTGAAAATCATCGCTTTATATCACATGAGACTGACCTCTATTTTGTCAAATAAATATTCTGTGATAATGAAGGTCATATGAGTTAATTTTGCTTATGTCGTGTCGCACTAATGAGACTTAAACTGCAAGTAAGATTTTTGTGTAGGTTAGGTCGCTTTAGGTAGTACCTTACTACATAGGAAGGACCTTGATGTCTAATTCCGCTATCAGTCTATGCATTCTTCTATAGGCTTATAGGCATTTATTATGTATCGTAATTATGACCTTTACCTTACCACAGATGTTTTAGATAAACGCCATTTGTCATTTTGTACTGTACTCTGTAGTGTATATAGTCCAACAAATCTAAGAAGTACCGTTTGACGTTTCATCATTTTCAAACCGAAACAACTTTGTTCATGCGTACAATACTCAGTTTCGACAACCTTTGTCATAAAACCATGAATTTAGAAAGATTTTATTATTGTATCTAAAAATTTTAAATTTTTAATATCCTAATTTAATTGAAAACTTTCAAACAAAGCAAAATAACACATATTTACATAGCAAATAATTTTTAATAGTTCTATTTTTGACCTCATTGCAAAGTCACGTAGTTAGGTCACTGTTTGTAGTGTTGTGACTCTTCAGATACACTTGTATGCGAAAAAATCGATTACATATACGAAAAATCGAATGTATTACTTTCAAATTATCAATTGACGACACGTTACTGCGCGACCGCATTATGCACTTAATACATAGGTACCCTAAAATAAATTACGACTTCGACAGAGACGTACACTTTGATAATTTCATAGATAATCAACTAGTCATTAATTTAAATGACGATGATGACGAAGACGATGACGCTTCTAGTACTAGTTGTGTATAAATAAAATATCCTAAACATAACTTTTATTTCATTATGACAATTATTGATCTCTTAAAATTCGGATGTTATAGTAATCGATCTCATAAAAATCGGATATTATAGTAATCGATTTTTTTACTCCCAACCCTATTATCCTATTTGTCATAACTGTCAAACGGTACTTCTTAGATTTGTTGGACTATAGTACCTACATCTATCGTAGTGGCAAGTGTGAGTAATAAACTCATAGCGTAATCATTAGGCGCCAAATAAGTCGCCGGCTCTAAATGTCTGAAGTAAGCTGTAAGTCATTTTCATCAACTGTAAGAAAGATGAAAAAATAAAGATGTGATAGGAGTAAGAATACAGGTAAACAAAATGAAATACTTTTAACATTCAGACAAATTATGCATTTTTCATGTCACTCTTTCAGAAATAAATATTATGCCCAGTTCCCGAAGCTTGACTTGCAACTTACTTCAGAGCAGCCAACTTACATTGTTCCGACTGCGATAAAGAAGTATCAAAGCACTTTATAATATTATTAGTTGGTAGAAATAGAATGCCTAGTTAGTATATTATACAATAAATTTTATTCAAAACCTACAAATGAACGAAAATAGACATTACGAGTAGGTATCATCTTAGACTGATTTGAAAGCGTAATAACAAATATGTACTCAATGTTTTGTTGACCCCGGTATAACAGCATAGCTTAATTACTAAATAAGTCTGTGGTTTCCATGCAATTTTCGACTATTTAAAAAAAATATATATTGCGTTGAAAGTTGCTGATTTCCGTGCACGGAAACGATATGTAATTACTACCGGGTTTAACAAAACAGTCGGTATCGACCCAAGTGTGAACAATAGTCGTGTAAAATAAGAATAGGAGTGAATTTTCCGCCATTTTGGCACACTTGTCTGAACTATGATCATATTTCTTTCACAAGTTTTTCTTCTTTTTTACATAAATGCTAACGGTATTGGAAAATATTTTTAGACCAGTTAAATAAAATGAACTCAGAAATTACATGTTTATTAATACGATGTTACCTGCTGTAAAATCTCCTTTTCCTATTCTTATTTGATTTGAAGGTAACGTTTGTTTTTACGCATAGTGTTTTACGTGAATGTACTGTGAATTTGAAATTTTTATATACACCGTATTGCACATTTATACAATATTAGAGTTATCTCGAATACTCGGCACTAAAAATATATTCATAAATAAATAGACATGGATTTTTAACTCGTCTTTATATTTTGAGTTAGACTTAAAATGAAATATTTATTCTGGATAAAAAAAATAGGCATAGACAACATGCGTGTAAGCTTTTTCAAGCTTCACGAAAACAACGGATTAGTATGTATGGTAGTGCGTTAGACTGATTGCGCCGCAAATTATTTTCTCGGGTAAGTCATTAATTTGGTCATTATCTTTACCCACCTTAGAATATTTCTCCGAGAAATAAGTAGCCATCGTGTTTGTTACTTATGTAGAGTTACGATTCTTACCAAACATCCTCAGTATCTATGCGGGGTGTGTGCTCTATATATTCTTTTACATTAAAAAGGCAGTTGTAATTATCATAATCCCAATAATTCTGGCACTCCCTGTCATCAAAACAAGCGTTTTGTGTTACAGTTCGTTCTGATAATTGCTCTTACAACTTGGTTTTTATCTATGCATCATGAAGAGGTTATAGCTAGTAGAGTCCTTAATTCAACAACTATTTCTTTTCAGTGATACGTATGGTGAGGAATGAATGTGAAAAAATTGTCAGAGTTTTGATTTTTAATAAAGGGAACAAATTTTCAATAAGTTGAAACTAACAGAATGGCAACTTTAGAGCAACAAGCTTCTAAACTTTTGGATTTCAACCAGAAATTAGACATAACTCTGCTTGATAATATTGTTGGATGTCTATACTCTACTGTTGGAGAACAACAACGAACAGCACAGGAGATACTGACAGCACTTAAAGAACATCCTGATGCCTGGACTCGTGTTGACACAATATTGGAGTATTCCCAAAATCAAGAAACAAAATACTATGCCTTACAAATATTAGAACAAGTGATACAAACAAGATGGAAAATACTACCAAGAACTCAATGCGAAGGTATAAAGAAATATATTGTTGGTCTTATTATAAAGAACTCATCAGATCCAGTGACAATGGATAACAATAAAGTGTATTTGAAAAAGCTAAACATGATCCTGATTCAAGTGTTGAAACGAGAATGGCCTCATAACTGGGAGAGTTTTATTAGTGATATTGTGGGTGCATCTAAGACAAATGAATGTCTCTGTCAAAACAACATGGTTATTTTGAAGCTGCTTAGTGAGGAAGTGTTTGTATTTAGTACAGGACAACTTACTCAAACAAAAGCGAAACACTTGAAAGACACCATGTGCTCAGAGTTCAGTCAAATTTTCCAGCTTTGTCAATTTGTTCTTGAAAATTCACAAAATGCTCCTTTGGTTGATGCCACTCTTCACACTTTGTTGAGATTTTTGAACTGGATTCCTCTTGGATACATATTTGAAATGAAATTGATAAGCACACTTGTATTTAAGTTTTTGAATGTACCAATGTTCCGTAATGTTACATTAAGTTGCCTGACAGAGATTGCTGGTGTGACTGTTAGCAACTATGAGGAGCAGTTTGTTGCTCTACTAGTGCAGACGATGGAGCAATTGGAAGCTATGCTCCCGCTCACTACCAATATACGTGAAGCGTATGCTGCTGGTCGAGACCAAGAACAAGTGTTTATACAAAACCTTGCTTTGTTTCTCTGCACTTACTTAAAAGAACACGGGCAACTTATTGAACGAAGGGGACTCACCAACACTTTGATGAATGCTCTCAGGTATCTTGTTTTGATATCAGAAGTAGAGGAAGTTGAGATTTTTAAGATTTGCTTGGAGTTTTGGAATGCATTGGCTGCTGACTTGTACAAGATTGCACCATGCTCACATACATCCAACATGTACAGTTTAGGGAAAAGTGTAGGCAGGAAAGCATTGTATTCTGATGTCCTAAGCAGTGTTCGCTACATTATGATCTCTAGAATGGCCAAACCAGAGGAAGTATTAGTAGTAGAGAACGAAAATGGTGAAGTTGTGCGAGAATTTATGAAGGACACTGATTCAATTAATTTATATAAGAATATGAGGGAAACATTAGTATATTTGACACATTTAGACTATCAAGACACTGAACGCATTATGACGGAAAAACTGCAGAACCAAGTGAATGGTACTGAATGGTCGTGGAAGAATCTTAATACCTTATGTTGGGCTATTGGCTCTATATCTGGAGCGACAATGGAGGAAGATGAGAAACGGTTTCTTGTTGTTGTTATTAAAGAACTGTTGGGCCTGTGTGAGCAAAAAAAGGGCAAAGATAATAAAGCTATAATTGCTAGTAACATTATGTATGTGGTAGGACAGTACCCCAGATTTCTAAGAGCACATTGGAAGTTTTTGAAAACTGTTGTGAATAAACTTTTTGAATTCATGCATGAAACACACGACGGTGTCCAGGATATGGCATGTGACACATTTATAAAGATCGCTATCAAGTGCCGACGTCATTTTGTCACCACTCAAGTTGGTGAAGCATGTCCATTTATTGAGGAAATATTAAGCACAATCAGTTCTATTATCTGTGATTTACAAACACTTCAAGTGCATACTTTCTATGAAGCTGTAGGATACATGATAAATGCACAAGTGGATCAAGTAGCTCAGGAACAGCTCATTGAAAAATACATGCTACTGCCAAACCAGGTCTGGGATGATATTATATCTCAAGCCTCGCACAATGTGGATATTCTAAAGGATCCAGAAGCTGTGAAACAGCTTGTGAGTATCCTTAAAACGAATGTTCGCGCCTGTCGTGCCCTTGGACATCCATATGTTGTACAGCTGGGTAGAATATATTTGGACATGCTCAATGTTTATAAAGTTATGTCTGAAAACATTAGTCAAGCTATAGCCTTGAATGGCGTAGTCGTAACCAAGCAACCTTTAATAAAAAATATGCGAATTATAAAGAAGGAAACCCTCAAGTTGATTGCCAATTGGGTGTCGCGTTCTACTGACAATAGCATGGTTTTGGAAAATTTCATTCCACCACTTTTAGACGCTGTTCTCTTGGATTATCAAAGAACAGCAGTACCAGATGCACGAGAGCCTGAAGTTTTATCTTGTATGGCTGCAATTGTTTACAAACTTGGTGGTCACATAACCTCAGAGGTACCCAAGATATTTGATGCTGTGTTTGAATGTACCCTTGAAATGATAAACAAAGACTTTGAAGAGTATCCTGAACACAGGACTGAATTTTTCCTGTTACTACAGGCAGTAAACACACATTGTTTTAAAGCATTCCTAAGTATACCTCCAGCACAGTTTAAATTGGTACTGGATTCCATTATCTGGGCATTTAAGCATACAATGAGGAATGTTGCAGACACTGGTCTTCAGATTCTATACAAATTGCTACACAATGTAGAGTTGCACCCACAGGCAGCACAGAGCTTTTACCAGACTTACCTGTGTGATATATTAGAGCATATATTCAGTGTGGTCACTGACACGTCTCATGGCGCCGGTCTTACTATGCATGCTACTATATTAGCACATATATTCTCTCTGGTGGAATCTGGCCGAGTTACTGTGCCACTTGGACCTACACCAGACAATGTCCTCTATATCCAGGTAATTATCATAGAATATTTTAAATGTATTATTAGTTTGATAATAATGTAACTTTTAAATGTGTTCTTGATTGTCGCGACACAAAACTTATATTTCATGTCAATATTTTTGTTTTATGATTTCAGGAATATGTAGCCAATCTACTAAAGCGCGCTTTCCCCCATTTGACGGACAATCAAATAAAAATAACCGTTCAAGGTTTATTCAATTTGAATCAAGCTATACCTGCATTCAAGGATCACCTAAGAGACTTCTTAGTTCAAATAAGAGTAAGTGTTTTTTAATTTTAACTATTATTGCATAACTTGTTGTCATCCTACAAGCACATTCTTATTCTGTCTTTCTCATCTCTGCTGAAAGATGAAAAGAGAATAAATTTTTATTGGGACATGGACCTGTTTCTTAAGCATAATTATGTGGTGAGGAATTAATAATATCCTGTTTATTCTATGAAAGGGGTGACTTTACTAAAGACCAGATATGACATTTCTTATTCCGTTTTGTTTTCAGGAGTACACAGGTGAAGATGACAGTGATTTGTATCTGGAGGAACGTCTACTTGCCCTTCGTCAAGCACAAGATGAAAAACGAAGAGTTCAGTTATCGGTGCCAGGCATTCTCAACCCTCACGAGTTGCCTGAAGAAATGCAAGATTAATTGTAGTAAAAAAGCTTAAAAATGGTGGCAGTTCACAATTTTGTGTGGATAAAAGTCTATATTTGTATTTGAATGTTTGAGGGTTTATAGATTCTCATTATGATGTTATGAATGGTTTCAATCAATGCTAGACAACCTGAGTCATGAATCGTTAAATTGTATAATTATTATTTTTTTGTTTTAATTACACCGTCTTTCTAAATACTCTCACAATTTTCAGTAAAGTCTTTTTAAGCATAATTAATTTAGTAGACATTCTTTAGCAGTTGGTTACTGACTTGACATCGACAAACAAAAACTTGTCGTAATTTAACTCTTGTAGGTTTAATAGGTACTTAATTTTTAAGTTTTACCTTCACATTGAAATCTTTGTTATGCAAAACATTTTCATTTATAAGATATCAACATTTTTTATTCCGATAGTTGTTTTGCTAGTTTTCATAATACATATTTGAATCCTAAATGTGGACTATAGAAGTAAATAAGCTAGGCATATTTTGTGGACTGTTGCCATTTATACTGGTCTAAATCATGTGCATGTAAAAAATATCTTATTATGACAGTTTGTACAGAGGACCGCGTGGAACAATGCGAGGTGATGAATGCAAGTGAAAAGGTATACCACCTTTTCTATGAAGATATTTTTTGCAAGTGCAAGGTTGACATGGGCCTTTTATAATTATAGGCAGGAAATCATGCATCCATTTATTGCTAGTGAGGAATTAGGATATTTCTATGTTTTTAAGTAATCTTCAAAATGTAGGTAATGAAATCTCTGTGATGGAAACCAGTGTCGGAATTTCAACATTTGCACTGCAGAATCTGAGTATTACTGTGTAGATTCTAGGAGAACTTTATAAAGTGACTTGCTGTTAGTAATATTTTTATGTTTTGTTTAATGTTGTCGAAACTAATTTCGTATGGTTTGGGAATCTAAACATTTCCGAATGCATTTTGGGTCCGATTAACTGTCAGTCTTTCAATTTTGTGTTTTAAATAAACCATTAAATATTATACAATTGTTTTAATTCGAATCGATGAAATTATAAAAAAAAAATCTGATACAATGTAAAATGAGGGACGATTGTAAGTGAGTTATACGGTTTTTTGGCATACATCGGTGTTACTAATGATCAATGTTGAGGAATATTTATTTATTTATTTATTTAATGCATATATCTAAATACCTATTTTTAATAAGGTACTTTCATGTTCCATATAATTTTTTATGTAGGTAAATCGATTTAGTAACTTTAGTGTAAAAACAAATGCGTAATAAAAATAAACGCGATAGTTTGTAAGTATAGGAGCATGTTTGTTACTCTTTAACACTTTAATTTCTGGATCAATTTTAATGATTTTTTCGTATGGGTATAGCTGACACCCTGGAATTTCACAGGATTGTAACCGACTGTAAAGGAGGATATTTTTTTTCAGAACCGACATTTGCGCGGGGAAGTCGTGGGTAACAACAAATTAAATATAAAATTAGTATTCTCCCTCTTCTACTTAGCCGAGCCTTACAAGATCCAAATTGTGTATACTGATATTGTGAACCTGAACATAAGGATTTCCTATAATTTTGTGGTATCGGGTTATAACATACTTAATAAATAAGCAACGTTAACATAGAACTAGAGGAATTAAACTATGTTATTATGATTATTTGTTGAGGAATATTTATTTATTTATTAATTGAATTGCGTCAGAAATTTCATCATAGAGCTTAAAAGCCTACTGTTCAAAATTATTTTAAGACGGTACAATAAAAACGATAAATTTATTACTATATCTATCTTGTCAATGATAGATGATAGGCTTATTGGTTGACAGTGGTTCTACAAATCTAATTTTGTTCCATGGAATAAGAATTAGAACCTTGCAAATGTTAAGTGTTATTGATAATTTCAAACAATAACGCAGCAATAGTCTAAACGTTAAATATGGCAGATAATGATAGTAACAACCCTACTAACCCTCCAGGTAATGCTTCCGTCGAAAATAGTGTAGTTGAGGCAAATGGATCTTCCGAGGATGCGGTCGATGTAAGTAGAATCATTGTTAAGTTTTACCTTAAGTTAATAGCAAAGTCATGCCGGATATAAGATTCGAATAAATATATCTAATAATTAAAAATAACCTGTAACCTAAACCAGGACAAAAAATCTTATTCACTCATCAACCCTTTTGTTCAAGCTCTAATAGTACCAATTTCTTTCTAGATCAACGCCCAGATTGACGAGGAACGGCGTAGAATGCAACCATCAAAAATGGAATCATTCTTTGCCATTACAAAATCCTTGATTATAAGGGCATTAGTGGTATATTTCATCACATCTATGTTCCGCCAACCTGCTGCTCCCAAGACAGATATAAGCAATCCCACTGGAGCACCTCGCGTTCCTGCTATCAATATGTTTGCTAATGGAACTGTTTTAGATATGTATTGCTATGTATCAGAAAAAGAATTTTACTCTAATTTGGATGACTCTGATTTAATTTGGAAGCAAACTGGACTCATTTATGGTGATTGGGTTGGAGGACCTCAAAATGATGGCACATTTACACATTCCACTAGTATTACACCATCTGACTCATTAAAGAACAATGGTTCTATTTATCTACATGTATTTGTAGTACAAAATGGAAAATCACCTGATCCTAACAACAAACAAAATTATGGTGGACCTTATGTCACATATGGAAAAAAGATGCTAAATAAATATAAAAAATTGAAATATATGAAAACCCATAATTTATTAACTGGACAAACTGAGAAATCTGCTGAAGAAATCATAAAAGCTGAAACACTAAAAGAAGAAATAGTATCTCATTGGCATCCCAACTTAACAATTAATATAGTTACTGATCAAACAAATTGGATGCAAGGTAGTGTACCACCACCATTAGATGAGTTTATTTTCTTTTTGGCAGATGGCAAACAGTATAAACCAGCAGTATTCTTGAATGATTATTGGAATATGATGCGTGACTATGTTCCAATCAATAAGACTTCTGACACGCTGAAGCTTGAATTAACATTTCAACCACTAAGTCTGTTCAAGTGGCAGTTGTACACGGCTCAGGCAATGAGAGACAAGCTGAGCATGTTCTCTGCACTAGGAGCTGAAGAGCAAGATGAGGAACAAGACACAGTCAAGGAGTTACTTCTGGATACATCACCCTACTTATTGGCCCTGACCATCAGTGTTTCAGTTTTACACTCAATATTTGAATTGCTAGCTTTCAAAAATGACATTCAATTCTGGAACAACAGGCAATCTCTAGAAGGTCTCTCTGTGAGATCAGTATTTTTCAATGTTTTCCAGTCAACCGTGGTGTTGCTCTATGTTCTTGACAATGAAACTAATGTTATGGTTAGAATTTCATGCTTTATTGGATTGCTGATAGAAATATGGAAAATCAATAAAGTTATGGATGTAAAGATAAATAGAGAGGAACGCATCTTTGGAATACCAAAACTTAGTTTCACAGACAAGGGATCCTATGTGGAGTCCAGCACTAAGCAGTATGACATGCTAGCCTTCCGCTACCTCAGCTGGGCTTGCTTCCCTCTACTGATAGGTTATGGAGTGTATTCATTGCTATACCAGGAACACAAGGGATGGTATTCCTTTGTTTTGAACATGATGTATGGATATTTATTAACCTTTGGATTCATCATGATGACTCCACAGCTGTTCATTAACTACAAATTGAAATCTGTTGCACATCTTCCATGGAGGATGATGACCTACAAATTCCTTAACACCTTTATTGATGACATCTTTGCATTTGTTATCAAAATGCCAACTATGTACCGTTTGGGCTGCTTCAGAGATGGTGAGTGTTTACTATAATATGCTAACTTCAAGCTATGTATCATTTTATATTCGTTTTAATTAGGGTTTTGACAAAACATGTTAATAACACCTACCTTGATTTGTTACAGACATAGTATTCTTCATCTTCTTATATCAGCGCTGGATCTACAAGGTTGACCACAAGCGTGTGAATGAGTTTGGCTTCTCTGGAGAGATGGAAGAACAACAGAGACAAGTCAAGAATGGTGGAACTCCTGCCATTACAGAATCAGAACAACCTGGTGATAAAAAGAATGATTAAGATATTTATTTTGTAATAAATTTTAGGTAAAGTCTACCTCAAGACATATTAATTTTTTTGAGTTTTATAGGTTTCACTAAATGAGAACAATGCCCCCATAATCCTAATATAACACAAAAAAAAGAATGTATTAGCTCAGGCAGCAATTTCTATCATAATAATGCGACATCTCCTCAATTTAGGGTACTAATCCCGTTTGTCCCCATCCATACAGACAGGGATTTTATTTTACAATCTCATATTTTTTTGAGGTAGCCATGCCCATCCATAATTGAAGGGCATGATTTTCTAGTAAATATTTATGTATTTGTGCAAATAGAATGAATAAATTTCAGATATCAACATTATTGTATAAATGATTGGAAACCTAAATGTGTATGTATAAGCCAAAAGCTTTTGATTATTCAATATTCGTCGTATATAATTATTTTAGTTGTGTCATGACTTCTTGAGTTATAAAGCAGACTATCTATGTTGGGCTTACAGAAAAGATTAATGTCGTCAATGAATGACAGAGTCGGCAATATTGTGTTTCTTGTTGAGAACTACTTCATTCTATTTTATTATTTTGCCTTGAAGTTTGGTCACAGCCAATCCAATAAACCTTGGCCTAGTTACTTTGAGAACCTAAAAATGTATTTATTTTAATAATTGTATAAACATTCTTGTGACAAACGTATTGGTATAAGAACATTTAAATAATATTACTTACACATAAGATAGTCTGATTTTTATACCATACCCTGGCACTAGGAAATAAACTACTTGTTTGACTAAATAAAGATATAAATTAAAAAGACATTTCAAATAGAGAAATTATTAAGTACCTATTTATTTAAATAATATTTGATAATGTATGGTTGTGTGATATTTTTATATTTTTCTCGATGTTCTTAATTTCTGTGTCTTTTTCATTATTGTTATTATCAACAATGTGTATTATATTAGGAAATCTGAACAGGCACTTGTAAGTAACAATCTGTCAACAGGGATATATTCAGAGATTCGCAGGTCGAATGTCGTATGAATTCTGCGTTCTAAAGAAATATGAATTAGAATAGAACTACTAGCAGGGATTGTTTATACGTGTATATGATCTCGAATGAACACGTATGTTGACAGAAGAGTTATCACGCTCTGATAATACCGCATATCTAGAAGGAAGTAAATACTATATCGTGTGAAAGATTTTTACTTATAGTGTCGACCTACATTTTAAATCTAGGTATTTATATTTCTTTGTCTTTTCAATTTTGACATAGATACTTTATTACGATCGCGCATAATTTGTAGGTACCTATTATAATCAATACCAGTATTGAATCTGCATGTTTGCTTTGCTGACATTTGTAACAATTTTTCTTATAAATTTGTTATATTTTTAGCACAATTGAATTTCGTTATATTTGCATGACTATTACACATTGTAATCTAGTTTTAATTATAAATAAATTCGTTGTTTCAAACTTATTTCTTTTAATATCTAAGATGTGGCACCTGCTGAAAGGTAAGGGTTAATTTTTAATTATTCTACTGCAAAGTAATATTAAAGTTAATTAACATTGAAAATGAATCATTTTTATTCCTTATATGGATCATTAACCAGGATACAGTTGGTGTGCTGAGGGCTGTTAGATTCGTTTAGTTATAATGCATTCCTTGAGAATAATTAATCGAGGACACGAGTAGGGAAATTCATGATGTTCTCTGAGACCAATCGTAAGTAGAGTAGAAAACTGGCTGTAATCCTAGGGAACTAGTATTATCATATAATTGCGTGGAAAAGTGGCAACAAGACTAGGTACATTCTAGATTGGGCTAATTTGCGTAGATATGGTAAAGCAAGTGATTACATTTAGACTTATGGTATTGCTCAATTGGTTTTTTTAAACCGTCATACGCAATTAGGTGAATAAATTTGGATAAGGAAATAATGTCAAAAACAGAAACAATAAACACTGTCTGTACGATATTTCGATTTAATCATCACTTTAAAGTATTATAATATTCAAGTAAGTTTACATTTATTTTAATTTAAAAAGTGAAATGTTGTACAATTTGTTATTTGTAACAAATGATTCCAGATCATACAATAGAAATAGGCGGAAAATGTCTACAAGCAAGCGTGTGTATGAAGGTACATTAAAACTGTGTATTTTTATTATCATATTTCCGTAATTATTCAAGTCACATGTAGGTAATTTTATATCCAGAGAATTACAGATAAACTGATACTAACACTAGTATTATTAAAAAGGCAGAAAATTCTAATTATATTAAACATGTTGATGTATTTTCAATGTAACAGATATTATTTCATTTTATTACATACATGATACATAACAGAGTTGTTGGCTGCCCTAAATTTATTTTGAACAAAACCAATCGTTTAACGCAAAAATAACATTCAATAACACATTTCACAATTTATTCAGAGCAGGCATCCCCTGTTCAATTTAACATTCTTTTAGTCATCCAATGTCGGAATTTGTAATTCGTCATACGATAACCAAAAGAGTCGCCCTTCAACAGCTTCGTATTACGGGGTCGAATCAGTCTGGAAGTGGAAATAATATTTTTGATTTAAACATACAGTTAATTTCATTCAATAAATTAATAGGTCATAGATATTTACATTGATATTTCCGATATAATTTATAATCGAATTCCTACTCCTTATCTAAGTACCTAATATAATCGGTCATTGTTACCATTACAATTACATTGACTAAACAAAAAAAAATATCTTGTTTCCAATTACCTATCAATCACTGTTAATTTTACACGGTGAGATTCTACTAACCTATCCAGTTTACTACATCAATATTGGTTAGCTTTAGTCTAGGGCAGCCTCTATCGTTAATGGTTAAAGAGAGTTCAAATTTTATGCATACAATTGCAATGTAGCATAAAAAACACAGGATTGTTCGACAAATAATGGAACTTTGTCACCAGCTAGACTGGTTCAAATAGGTATCGTATGTGTGGATCAACTATATACTAGATGCAAAAGACGTGCGCTACTTATTACATTGTGGGTATTCTATATATAAATTAAGTTAGCAGTTTCCCTATTGTACACCTTAACGTCATCACGATAAACGAATTTTCATCTTCATACATAAACAAAAAAACAATATTAAACAAATGGCAAATCAATGAATAGGCACAAATAAATTATCACAGAATCATAATCGACATACTCAAGCTGTTCATCAGAATGGCAACACAGAAGAATGTCTAAAGGCGGGTGGTAATATGTTTGACATAATATTAAAGGAAAAGGGGGGTAGTTGTTTAGTGGCGTGTTTCGCGGGAGTTATCGGCGCGGGCAGCCGGGCGCCCAGTGGCCGCGAGCTCCGCAGCGGAAGCAGCGCCCGTAGCCGCCGTAGTATGCGTCCGGGAGTCCCGGGACCGTCGGGACCTGCGCCCTCCGATGACCAATATTACGTCCCGCTCCTAAATTAATATCAAATACCATTTACTTTTATACCATTATATAAAACCTTTATGTTGATAGTTAAAACTCTATGCTTATTTTTTTTATAAGGTAAAATGTCCACATAATCACTTCTGAAACACTTATTCTTTAATCGTAGAAAAAGTTATTGGAAGGTAATCGAATTATTAAAATTCGTCCTCTAGATTTGGAACTATTGATTTTCAGAGTTGCATTATAGTGTCTGCGACTACACCAGTATGTAAAGAATAGATAAATAGTTGACGGGTGCCTACGTAGAGGAAGCAAGTTGATTGGCAGGTTGGTTTAAGTACATGTGCGGTTTCTTTACAATAAAATGCTCTCGTTCATTAAGAATGCAGGCTAAAACAAATCGGTGACAGTTACATGTATACCGGTGTGGTGTAGAGATGTGTGAGTAAATCACAAAAAAGGTAAAGATGGATGGTACCTTATTTTGATTGAACAATTTTTTTTGGCGTGTTCTCACAACACCATTAATAAAATTTAATTATATACAATGCTTCATCTCGCAGCTATTTACTATGCTTAGTGAAGTAACCTAGGACATCGCTAGCCAGACTTCGAAGAGCGATACGGTTTAACTCTCTTGGCGATCCGACTACTGGGCATCACATTACCGCCGCCATTCGACAAAAGGCTTCGATAACGAAACATCAAGCGCCATTATATTAATTTTTAAACGTCTAACAGGAATTCGACCTCTGCTCATGTGTTCCCCACATCATAAAATGGAACCATATCATAATATACACGAGCATATTATGAAATGAGCAAATTTACGCAATGGACACTACAACAAATACTCTACACTTGATTTTTCAACTTAAAATTTCATTTAAGTTTATTTCAGCCAAAAAATGGGAATCAATCAAAGCCTAAAAATGCGTGGAACATTATGTGGAGTAATCTAATTATCTACAGTTGCCTCTAGACGTCCGCAAAACCGTTTTTCTGTACATCCTAAAGTTGGTCTAAACTTAAGAATATATATGTAAAAATAATTCCCTTGTACTACATACCCGAGGTCTCTGTGTCGAGGTCTGAGTCGGAACCCATGTCAGATCCACCGTCAGAGTTGGTGAGGTCGTAGAAGCCGTCGTACGCGTAAGAGAAATGGTCGTCGCTGCAAAAAAACACATTCACTTAAATGTTCTATCTTAGATCTGGATTGGGATCCTAGCCTATTACCACCTTTTAGAGTAATAAATATTTATTTATTTAATTAATAATTAATGTACACACAAAACAGATTAAAAAGGACACAACATACAAGATGTACAATATTATTGCGGTTGTGGTACCAGAGATCATTTTAAACTGTGTTTATAGCGCGATATCAAGCTATCACAACTGCAATAATATAACTTTAACATGTAGTGCTAGGTATCCAGAAGCAAATTGATATAGGTAATTATTCTATATTGATGAAGTAATATCTGGGAAAGTATAGCTATCTTACAGCTCCTCGAATTCCTGTTCCTCCTCCTGTTCCTCGTCTGAGTAGCTGTCTTCTGAGCGAGAATAGCTTTCTCTTCGTCTGCAAACAATAAACGGACATTGATCACGTGATAAAGCCATATCACTGCTACTAACCAGCCCCTGTTGTTATACCCCTAAAAGTCACTCAGTTGTTAAGCCTCACCTTTCGTGCAAATGCATATGAAAAACCTAAAATTTATCAATACCTACATGATGATTATGGTTCAAAATTGGTATTACACATTCTACTTTAGAATGAAAAATAAGCCTTTCCAGGCACTTTCGAAACGTTCATATAAACGAGTTTCGCGGTTTCCAGTAATTTCCACGGAGAAGAACCGACAAGAAACTTTTTTATAAGTAATTAATTATGTTTCAAATGAGCATACCGGGTGGTGCGCGTGTAGGTCGGCCGGGCGAGTTCAGCCTCGAGTTCTGCAACCAACACAGCTTCATCAAGCTATTAAATTTATTAACGCGAATTTTACTTTGATTGGATTTGATACCAATAGAAATATTCGGTTAGCAAAAGAGAATAATCGGTATAACATAGTCTATATTATCTATGCTCTATTGTCCCAAATAACGTATGTATATTCAAAATAATAATAAAAAAAAAAATGTACTGATGAAAAAGTTATCATATTTCTAAATATAAAATATGTAAAGTTATTTTATTATTTACAGTAGTTCATAAAATAACCATTTCTAGTCATAAAAAAATGTAGGTTTTGTTGAGTGAGGACTTGATTACTATTAAAATTAACTATTCTTATAAAGTTAAATATCTTGCTGTCCCAGCGTGCAATTATTTAATTTACAGCTTGTTTTGTACAAGATTGAATTTATTTTACCGATCATTACTTATTTGTATTTCAAATAGTCATGTATTGATCGGAATAAAAAACTACAATTGTTCCTTGGTATTTTAAGTTTAACCTTAGACTAATTTTGGACAATTTCTTTTCAATACTTAAGAAAAGTAAACATTCTATTTTTCAAACTCATACCCAACAAGTTTTTTTTTAAAGTTAGGTATACTGACTACTAAATAATGTAATTTATGCAAAGGAATAGTTAATATTATAGTTAAAATACATATTATCTAAAATTCGAAAAATAACGCGTCAAAAACAAAAAAAAAAGATTTTGTACAAATTGCTCACATTATTAAAACAAACTATTGAAAATAATAAAAATAACACTTAGTATTAGGGTATAAAATTAACTAGCTAAAGCAAAAATAAAATTAAGACAGGTGCAATTTCAAATTATGGGACAGTAAAGTTGCTCAATTCTGAGACAGTGTGAAGCTGTATTGTTTACAGTACATCCTAACTTAATGACACTTACTGAGTACTATACTGTGTTTAATCATCACGATAAAACCCTGCAAACACTATACTTTACAAATAAAATGTAACATTTACTACTTACCTTTTCGGCTTTTTAAAATAGCTTCTCGCTTTTTCTTCATTTCTTCGCTTAAATTTTGCACCATTTTCTCGATGAACGAATCTAGCACCAAGGTTCGGCATTCCGAAGTGATTGGTGCTCTGAAAGTAAACAAATGATATAAATACAACATGTCTACATTTTGTTTATTTTTATTTAAAGAATATCAATTTCTATGACTAAAAAACATGATTCTTGCCTGCAAATGGGGCAATCCTTCTTCTTTTTCTTCCACATACTGATGCAATACTTGCAGAAAGTGTGTGAGCAGTTGAGCATAGTGGCCGTCACAAACAGCTCGGCACAGATGCTGCACTGCAGTTCACTTTCCATCAGCTCTCCCACCTGCGTCATGACTGTTTGTTTTGCAGAGCATCCGGCTTCCTCTTCAGGAGCACACAGATTCTCCAAAATTGTGTTCTTTTCTGATTCAACTGATTGTAGTTGATTTTGAACCTGCAATAGACGTTTGTTGTAGAAATAACAAATATTCAGTGCCGGACGAAATGGAAGAGTTTTTTTCACTATGGAAAACTATGACACCTGCCTTTCAATACATGATAATGCAATTAAATTGGCAGGCAGTGACTCGCCGGCTCAAAGATGGGCCCCATATTATACCGCCACAATGGGCAGCAGGTAGGCAACACCAGAGAGTAAGGCGTAGAGAGGTGCGGCACCGATTTCGGCATCGTGGGTCATAGACCCGGAGCGGGTTTCCACGTTATTACGTCATTAGACACTTCCACCCCCGAGCATATAGCTCTAGCGACCCCTCTCTATCCAGCCAGTTAAGGCAAGAAAGAGCTGGAAGTCCTCATAAAGAGTGACCCCCTGGGGTATTCAGGTTCTGTTGTATCGCCACTCACAAACAGCTCCCCACAAGCTGCCCTGCGGATGTATGCTCCAACATAGACCTTCAGATACGTTTTTTATTTATACCTCAAGGTTCGAAAATGCATGCTAATATGGTCAGGTCTTATTATTATTAAAACTTGCATGTCTATCACTATTCCTTATGGTGTTTTATGTTTTACATGGTATTAATTGTACCTTACCTTTGCCAGCTGCTGCTGTAAGTTGCTGATAACTTCACTAGAATGAGAAACTTGCTTCTCAATCCTCTCTGCAGCTAATATTGCTAGCTCGGTTTCTCTTTCTGTTACTCTCAACTATTGAACAAGGGAATATAAGACATAAAAAGTATTACTATTAGAATAGAGTTGATAATAGACTATAGATGAATAATAGTTATAATATATTTTGGATTTAAAGTCATAGAATTAGTATAACCATAGAACTATATAAAAAAAAAATTGTGGTCTCATATATCATCAATATTAAAAACAACACAATATTTACCCTCAGTTCTTTAAGGGACTTCTCCGCATTTGATTGTGCTTCATTCAATCGATTTTGGACCTCCTCTCTTTCTTTTATCTGTGAATTTAATACAAATTATAATAAAAATAAACATTTTACGCAATAACAAATTTTACTAGCCATGTATTTATTTTATTATCTGCTTGTTGCCTTTCATAAAACAATGGTTAAATGCACATAAACAAAGTTTAGAAAGACTGAGTTTCGTACCAATTTTTCCATTTTAATGTTTTCTTCATTGTTAAGCTTTTGCATATGTTCCATTTGCTCTCTCATAAATTGTTCTGCTTTTAATTTTTCTTGCTCAGTTTGTTGAATTTGATCTTCAAGATTTTTCTTAATGATACTTAATTCTTGTGTCAGTTCTTTTTCTCTCATTATCTTTTGTTCTCCTAATTCTTTTAATTCCTGGAATGCATAAAGGGCAAAAAATAGAAAAAAGAAGAACCTGACTAATGCCTCCTTTTATTGCTTAAGTTTAGGTATACTATAATAATATATTGAAGGTTCAAGATTATGCTGTAATATGTCCCTTACCTTTTCCTTGGCCAATGTTAGGAGTTCAGTTTCCCGTTTCAGCATTACAACAAATTCTTCCCTCTCTCTCATTCGCACATCCTCTTGCTCCTGTACTTTTGCTTTCAATTTGTCCAACATGTCTTGCTTGGAAGTATTTTCACGATTTAGCTCTACTAAGAACTCTTCCCTCTCTTTGTTAAGTTTCTCTTTAAGTAAATTGTTCTCTTCTAAAAGCCTGGACTCTGTTTGATTGTGCTCCAGAATTTGTTCCTAAATTACATTTCAAGTTGGAATTAAAAGATGAACATTAGTGATTAATAGTTACATACAAGTGATTAATAGTACATTCAAGTGATTAATAGCATATAGATCAGTGCATTGTAACTGACATCTTACCTGTAATATAGTGACTGGAGTCAACTGGTTCCTATATTTTCTTGTAGGAGTTTATATTTTAAACAGGATGTGCAGATTTATCATTTAGTCATGCTAGGGTTTTTATTCATTAAGAATAGCTTTATAATTTTAGAACCAAATAAATAGTCATTCATAAAAGTAGACTTACCATAAGTTGACAAATTTTTTGTTCCATTTCTTGTTTAACACTAGCCAATTGTAAATCTCTTTCTTCTTCAAGAATTATTTTCTGACGCTCTACTTCAAATTTCTCTCCTTTCAGATTTTCTATTTGTGATGAAAATTCACGTTCAAGTTGTTGAATTTTTCTGTTCATATCTGTTTGTAGTTGCTGCTTCAGTATCATAGATGTAGTTTGCATTTGTTTAGCATTCTGTATTTTCTCCTCAATATGTTTTATTTCACATGATTGAGACTCCTCAAACTTAAGTTTGACATCATCAAGAATATCATTATTCTGCTGACTAGAATCCATCCTTATACGTTTTCTTGGTATTTCAAAGCCATCATCAGGTTCATTAACAAATTTATAAATAAATTCTTCTGTCTTGTCTAATATAATGATGTCTCCATTAGACAGTGTTTTCTTCATCCCCTTACCCAAATTTTGCCCATTGATTTGAATTCCAAATGTGCTGTTATCTTGTATAGTCCACGCATTATGGTTGACTCTTTTGAAAATACAATGGCTTCTGGATATTGTTATGAATGGAACTATTGCTGAGTTCCTCAAGCCACGGCCAATGGAAAACTGAAGTAAATAAACAAAAGATAAATAACATTTGATGTCAGGTTAAATCTACTAAATACTTTATGTTTAAAGATTACACTCACAGTGTCCGAAGTAATTGGAATCTTGGATAAATCTTTAAACTCAGATTTCAATGATTTGCAGGTTTTTAACACTGGATACTCCATTTTCACAAAAATATAAAAAAGTATATGACGCCAAAGAACTTAAACAAAACTATGTCCGTTTACGACTTGAAAACATATCAACACTTTTCAATAAATCAATCAAACATCGTAGGAGTTCATTATAACGAGCGTCCATAGAGCAAACCAATTGTGATGTACTTTACTACTCTATGGACCCAACCATAGAAGAAGTATGTACAAAAATAATGTTGCCAGATGCCATAAAAAATAATGCATCGATTTCCTTATTCAAGGTAAATGACGAATTACAGCTAAAATTAAGAATGAGTTTAGATTTGCTTCAATATTAATAATATTCAATAATTTCAACATTGTTTTGTTTGATTCAAGACATCCGACACCCTTTGAACAAAATTAATTTGGTTTACGACCAGGAATTAAGAAATACCTGCTAATGTTTGTGGTGAGTGCGTTAGTATGCTATTTCTTTTAACAAATGTTGTGTTTTAAGCAATTTTTAGGGTTGCTTACCCAAAGGGTAAAACGGGACTCTATTACTAAGCCTCCGCTGTCTGTCTATCTGTCTGTCTCCAGGTAATATCTCATAAATCGTGGTAGGTAGAAAGCTGAATTTTTAAAAAATGTTGTATTTCCGTTGCCGCTATAACATCAAGCACATTTTATTTTAAAGATATTTTAAGGGGGTCCAAATTCAATAAACGTGTTTTTTCATATTTTTGCTCAATGTTAAAAACGGTAACAGGTAGATGCTTCAAATTTTCGCTGTGTATAGATGATAGTACGAAACCCTTCATGTGCGAGTCCGATTCGATATCAGTCTTTATAGAGTGCTTCATGTTGATCACTGGCTTACTGTTTGACAAGTGTGAGAGCTGTTTTTACCCAATGTTATTTTCCGGCGGGATTCAAATTTCCGCATTGGTATATTCAGACTTCTTGTGCTTCATTTTTGTAGATGAAATTTATGTTTCAGTGCTTCTACACATGTTTCAGTTCTTCTAATATTCTAATGATACAAAGGTACAGGAGGATAGTGCAGTCGGGAGACATAGGCAACCTTTTATTCTAATCCTGTCAAGGGTTACTTATGTTGAAAATGATTAATGTTGTGAAGGAGGAGGGAGTACGGGTATCAAATGGAATATCAAATCCCTAGATCAAATTTGTAATGATACCTTGAACAGGGTTCTGTAAATGATACTTTGCACAAATTTAAGATAAACCTTCACCAACGAAGAAGAATAAAAGAAGGTCAATTAATTACATGATAGATACAAAACCACACGTGGTTGCTTTAAGTAAACAGTTGATAAAAGATTATAAGTAATATTTTTTTGGATTCTTATGGATGACGTATTTTGTAAAGTGCCCTTTCCTCCTTACCATAGCGAGGGTTGGGTACTTTTTACCTAAGTTAGAAATGATCTCGTAATATTGAGATTAATTTGAATGTGCTGCAGTCAGATTTTTTTTGTACTCGTAAAAAGTAATAAGTAATAAGGCATAGTATTTTTTTTTGAAAATTGTGATTTAAAAGAAACATTGTCACCAGCAAGTGACCAACTGTGGCGATTGATGCTCGTTTCTTTTAAATTATAAGAAGAAACAATTATAGGCCGGTATAAAATGCCTCGGTACGGCTAAAAAAAAAACAAGAAACTATAATCCGTTTTCATTGGGGGTTTATTTCATTAGGTTTCTTCATAATTAACTGTCAATTATTATTTTTAGGTAAGAGAATGTGAATGTCACTTATGAAATGATTCCAATTGATTAGGTTACTCTAGGCTGCTATAATATTAGAGCGGGTAGGTGCCACCGCAAACGGATCCTATGATCATTTGGTTTGGGCGGAATAGTATCTGTAGCGACTGCTAATTATATTACAAAAGAATGCTATCATTATTTAGTAATCTTAATGTTCTCAATTAGTCCATAGTCGTCTAGTTGAATGTAATCTCGTATCTGAGATGAGCTCAGTGGGCACGGTAAGTAACATGTTGTAAAGCGAGCAACGTAGCGGCTTGGAGCTTCTTTTACGGAATAAAAAGCCGACGAGAGTGAAAGCATATTCGGGGTGGATAAAACGAATAGATAGAGGTCTTTAATATAAACGAAGCAGACTTTAGTACTCTCGAAAAATGCAAGCGTGGCGGACGGGGTACATATCCACTGAATTTTTAAAGCACCGGCAACGTTCGTAACTTGTTGGCTGAGACTGAAAATTTGCGTTTGTCGCTTTGCTTTTTCTTTTTCTAGCACTTATGGCAGTTTCTTAGTCGTCGAAATGCTTAGGTACTACAGGTATAGACTCGGCAATGGCTGTAGCTGACAGACTTGTTAATGCTTTATAAAATCATAAACAGTTTTGCTAGAACTCTCTCAGTTTTATTTTGGAGAACATTGCATTTGAAGAAAGTTGGAAAGAAAATTTTACCAAGCATTTGTATACTTTTGAAGTAGGCTCTATGGGTATCTAAATTATTGTTTACAATCAGAAATAAATATTAGTTATATAATTAGGTACCAATGTCAGTAACGTACTAATTACATTCTGCGGATAACGAGACAAATAAACAAAAACCTCGATAGCGAAATACGTAGTTTGACTTTGGTATCGCAATGAAATTATTGTGTTCGGTATCTGGTGAAAAAAGTAAATGAGTTGTGTCGTCGGGCGGCGCGGCCAGCGGCTTCACATCGGCCCTCAATATATCAACGTGGACAGGACGAAAATTGGACTGGACCCTTGTTAATGTCCCGTACTTAGGCCCTTCCGCCCTTGTTTCTGATTATTTATTTAAGACCTATTGATACTTACACCCAACAAGGGTAAGTATACCAACAAATCGATGGCACAAATGTTTGTATATTTTTCACTTTCAACTAAAACAGATTTATTTACAGTCGGCGATCTTTTTTCTATTGACTTTTAGCTTTTCTACCTGAACCGTATCTAACTTTTGGTGACATAATGCCTATAACGTATTCAGTGTTTGGAACAAGTGGTTAAAATATTTACGACTATGTTTTTATAAAGTTACGGTAAGGGCCTATTTACCGAGTAGGTCGTAACCCTATGCAATTGAATGAAAGCTGAATATATAAAAGTGGATGTGGTTTGGTTGTTCATAAGTATGACATAATAAAGTAGGTACTTTATATTCACAGAAACATTGTTTTATTAGAATTTCTTCTTTATATTTATTTCTTCTTCTTCTTGATATTACCCCGAACGATCGTACATGTATAGGGTGGTACGAATTAATATAGGCGCGTACAGGAAGCTCTTGCCCATTATCTTGACATAATTACTAAGTTATCTTGTTCGACATCACGACTGAGAGGGGTTGGCATATAATTCCCGGGCAAGTGCGATAGGTAACGTTAATTAAATAGATTTGATTGTAGAAATCTTTTACCTTAGAAGTTAGACAGACGGTTCAAAAATGTACTTTACGATGACGGTTCTTTACGTAGTTAAAAATGTGATAAAATCAATAATGGTTTCAGTAAATTCGATGATTTGCTTTCTTTTAGAAATCAAAAGTCAAAACGTGTCGGGGCATCCGAGCGGACAGCATCGTCGGAGTATCCGCTGAGTGTCGCCGAGTAATATAACTTGGCCGAGGAGAATTCGTGTTTAAGTATAATAAGAGGGGAGGGATATTGAGCCACAGCTGAATAGATCTGCGCACACACCTGCAGCAGCGTGAGCTCTTTATCTGATCTTATTAAAGGCGGCAGGAAGCCTCCATTCCGATCACGTAGACAATTATTCGACTAAAGTGTGCGGGCTTGAATCACTAACCTCAGCGAACGGCCAACTTTTACAATAAATCCATCCTGGTCTCGACACTTAATCAGTCCTCCGATAAAAGCTTTAATCGAGAGTTAGAGAAGGTACCTACTAAGACGCACTGATTTTATTCCAACGTTACTGAACTAAATTAAACGAGGAAGCGCCTACGTTTACAAACTCAGCAAAAGTTTTTATTCAATGAGGTTGACTTAATCCGGTTTGTAAGTGTAAGTATTTTCACTAGACATAAATCCACACTCATGAAAATAGATAAAAATGATAAGGAAGTTCAAGTTTTATTTCTTTCAATACCATTGAGGGTATTTTTTTGAGGTAGGTAGGTTTAACAGTAGATATTACGATAGCGTAGGTACAAATAAGAAGTTTTGAAAAGGTCAGTTCAATAAGTTGTCTTATTAGAGACAAGTTTATAAGTGGAGTTTACACCTACAGGATTGACAAAATATAGCGACTATTTTGTCAAAGGAGAGAAAAAGTCTTAAGATTTTCGTTGCAGGTCAGATCTTTTATTTAACGTTTAATGGCTGTGAGTGGGGTCCAGATAATGTCAGACGGCAGCACACCGATTTATAGACAACTTGACTTCTACTGAAACGACTGATCTATTCTAGCACAGGAAAAAGTGCGTGGGCCAGGAAAGTAGAGGCCTCTGCCCTGGAGTGGGGTTCCGACTAACACTAGATTTAATGAGACAATACACTAGATCCGATTACAACACTATCCCCCAAAAAGGAGTGTAATGTGTCATTGATTACAGTGGGCAGAGAATTAATAAAATGTTTTCAATAGTCTGAGTCTGGCGAAATTAGCTAATAAATGTTCTACAAGAGTAGGTACTTGTAACACTAGTTGTACGTAAAGCCAGTAGGACACATGAGTCCACAGTGGAATCGAATATTAGTGGGGTTGGGAAATTGATAGCCTGGCCAGGGCTCTGTCGCTTCCTAAGCCGATTTCTCGCAGTTAATTTCACTTAACCGCGACCATTTGTTCTCACTTCTTGATTTTATTTGCCTAAGAACTTTTGTATTGCTTTTAGGCCGCGTCTCCACCAAAGCGGAGATGTGTGTGTGGTATGCTGTGTACTGAGCGAGAGATGAGTTATAGCTCGAGGGACTCTACCAAAGCCATGATGTGTGCGGTGTGCTATGTGCTGTGCGAGAGATGTATTTTAGGCTCGGGTTGGCTCTAGTGCTAGCAAGATGGCCGGCTATCTGCGCGTCCTCCGCGCACATCTCATACTTCCACTTTCATAGTACCATACAAATATTACTCATCTTCGCACAATGACCTCCACTAAAGTTGAACAGAGAGGATATTTGTCAATAACACAATTCTATTGGTTGTTACAAAAACGTCTCCTCTCCGCTTTTGTGGAGTCCCGGCCTTATAGCTCGCTCGACTCTCGATGTGCAATGTTAGTAGTTGTCTTAAGTTTTCCTGCTCTGTTTAGATTGAATGTAATTTTATGAGTCAAATCCGTGCTATTTTTTAGCGTTACAGACTTAAATTTCATTTACAATCTATTGAGCACCTAGTTCAATATACCGTAATTAAACAATAACGCAATTTTCTTACTGTAAAAAATACAATTTCTTACTGTTGCGTCACAATGTATAATTACAGTTCATATATCTTTATAGATACTCTGACGTGTTCCCAAAAGTCATGGATGGCAGCGTAACCCGGGCTAACACCAAACTCAAACATACAAGGTAACTGCCTTTCTCTTCCTCGTATCACGCACACATGCACAACGTTCCTTACACCCTCGCCCTCTCTGTGTGCCTGCAGTGACACACGCGGATGCCGGAAAAACTTTTGGCACGATTATGACTCTAGGACCCAAGAAAGTTGGAATTTGTTTTGGTCTCCGTTTATTTTATCGTTAGAACTATGTGTCGTTCAGACATTGTATTATTGATGTTCTTACATTTAGGTCTTGGAAGGAAAGTTTGTTTAAGAACCAAACTTATGACGTAATGATGATTCTTGTATAAAACATGGTCTCCCTCAAACTACCAATTTTTACTCCAAGGCAATCTTTACAATCATAAAACACTGTTCACCTCCTTACAGTTTCCCTTTCCCGGAATTGAAACCAACACGACCAAGGGTGCAATATACATTCCCCATTTTATAATTAAACTGCTCTACCACCCATTGTTATTGTAGATCTCAATCCTTGGTGCCTGGCAGCGAACGTGAAAATCCACTCAAAACTTTAGTTAATAAGGTTATAGGTATAACTAATAAATTTAAGATTGTTGGTAAAGTTTGCGCAGCCCCGTCGGAGTCCATTTTTGAGTTTCAAAGTTTTATGGGAAGCCTTGTCCGCTGCACATTGTTTACGAACAAAGCGAGATCTCGTTCAGTTTCCGATACGAGCGCGGATCGAGTCCGCTATTCGCGTCCAACTTATCCGTCTTTGTTCCTCCAACTATTGATGCTTGATGAAACTCCGCCGTCCGGCGTCTTGCAGGTACGACTTGGTGTTAGGCGACTTGCACCGGCGACGACACGACTGTAACATACTTCCTGTAGTATCTGGCGTCTGGCCTCGTTTTGTGTTCGCTGTAATCTGTTATGATGCGATTTGACCAAATATAAATACCAGTTTAGGTACAACACGGTAAATATAATACAAGATCTTAATAGAGTTTGTTATTTATCTCGGGCACGAGCTCATTAGTCGAGCTAAAAAGGCGAAATGTCTTAAAAATACGCCGTGAAAATTTAATTACTTAACAAACAGGATAATTGGATTTCAGTTAAGAAGTAATTATTTATGCCTCCCATATGAATAAAGTTAATAACCGTAACTTTGTAAGGTTGTAACCTCTGTTTTCTTTCTTTGGGTGCAAAAAGTATTAAACTCGAAAAGTTCCAAATATATCTATTTTACCAGTGTTTAGTGCTTAGCGCACTTGTTTCTAACTGCACTGCAGTTAAATAATGTTATCCAATTTGTTAGCTGCATCAGTGTGAATGTGATGGGTGGAGCTAATAAATTAGTCGTACAGTTTTTACGTCGCCCCTACGTAGTAGTAACGACTATACTTCTAAAAAGGTGTGTTTAAAAAGGTTTTTAATAGACGTAATCCATATTTCCCAAAAATAGAAAGAAAAACCTTTCGTATTCAAGTTTGTATTCAGTAGAAATAAAAGAAAATGTTTAAACAGTTTCTAGGTTAAAAATACAGTATATGTTAGGACTTAAGTTGGTAATTATTCAGTAAAAATATCAGTATCTTTTATTAGAAAGGGCTTTAGTACGATTAAAAGTATCAAAAATGTACACATAATTCATTTTTATTTATGTTAAAAATTATAAGCACGGACGTCAAATCAAACTATTATATTTTAAGCATAAACTGTTTTTATTTATTATTTTTGGTATCTTTGTTAGTTGATCTATGAAAGTATTCAAACAAAGTATCTAAGTATTGTACTTTTGCATATTTTTAAAACTGCTGAATGAAGGCTTAAAAACGAACAACATATTCATGCCAGGTAAAATTGAAACGAAAATCTACTCAATATTTAAATAAAAAACATGGCTTCTAACATACCGTTTGTAATTCACTTGATGACTAAAACAGATATACACCATTTGTTGCAAGAATAACCACAATTCCGTAAATATTTACGTGAATACACTTTTACGTTGGTGTACGTAGTTATGTTATGTTGGCGTACGCGAGGTTTTCCAAGAGAAAGACACTTATGCGAGCAGATGAGAGACGTGATTCAATTTGCATGGTATGACGGACGGATTACACGGTGTACTCGTCCCTTTGCCGGGACAAACGGCCCCGGAAATAGAGCACTCTTATATTACTATAACAATTTACAATTTTGTAAGTAGTTATCCCACTTATTTTTTATGACGTCTTTGCATTTTTACATTTGAACGCGCGAGGTCTTAGGGGAGTTTTAGAAGAGGAAAAAACTTTATTTAGTCATTCTTCTTCTCGTTGTCTTAGACATGGTCTTCCCTTCGTATTTTGTACAATAAATATTGTATAAACACAAGTATAGCAATGAATAACAAGCGAAATATACAAATAATGCAAATTCAAAGTGCGCACTACTTAAATTTTATTTATTCTCTGCCTTTGACTGAACTTAAGTAAAAGTAACAACTTTATAAAAGCACTTCCACGGGCCTTGACTTGAATATAACCTAATTTCTGTTCACCCTAGTAACTGTAGCCGTCTGAGTGCAATCAATGTTGACAATTACTATAACTAATTAATAAGCATGTATTTTAAATTTATCATGAACGAAAAATTTCTAATATTAAATAAAATGATAATATTTAGACCACGGTTTACGTAAACTCCTAACATTCGACTCATTGGGGGAGAAATAGGAAATGATACCACATTGTTCGTCTATGGTGAAGCCATACAGATTATCCGGACAGTGTTCAATTACATATTAGATCACACGCTTTTTGATGAGTAAGGTTCTAAATCGATCAATATATTAAAAACCTCTAAGAATGTAATAATGGTTTAGCTAATAATAAGCCTACTTCCGAAATTGTTAAATACGCCGCACAGTAGTGCTAATCCTCAAAGAATAATTTCTAATTTTAATTATATAACGTAGAAAGAATATAAAACGATGCTGAGAGAGATTGTGAAGCCTTTTTCCAGCATTGTACTAAATTACGGTATCCACGGTGATAATTTATAAGGAAATTCTCTGGTAGCGGGACAAAAAATGTGGTCTATACTTGGGACCCCGCCGCCCCGCATCGGCCCACTAATGAAGGAGCTACTCTGTCCGCCAGTGTCGAGTTACATGCCGCGTTTTTCATTAAAAATGTAGACTCTACTTGCTGCGGAAATGTCAGATATAGCCATCTGAAAATATGTGTATTATGTAATTAGTGGACGATGGTGAATTTCATGTAATCTAATGATTTTACACGCGGATGTCGTTTTCTAAAGTTATTTTGCGTGGGTACTTATCGAGTAAATGTTATATCGATTACAATAAATCGATTACATTTACGACCATTGTCATTACTAAACTTATTGATATGACAATTATAGTCTAGTTATCTCCATAGGCTGTAGAAAACTTATAATTTACGACGCATCATCACAAACGCGGCTGAAATAATCGGAAAGCCAAAGAGTATTGTCTATTCTGGGCCCAGGACTGCCTGGGAGTAACCCAAATGTGTTTAATAGGCTCTGCGAGGCGAAGTCGGATGAAGTTGGATTGTGTGAGACACTCTACACAATTGATGAATTGAACAATGTGTATTTATACCGCTACTATTTAAATTCATATTTCCATGACGCATTTGAGTAGGTCTTTTACAATTTGTACTGATAACTGTTGGGTGAAAATTCAAATAAAAATGTGTGTAAGTGTAAATTCATGATTTTAAATAACATAAAAACTAGGACTGTGCTGTTGTTACGAAAATTATTGATTAAGTGACTAATAAAGAAAGCATCTAGATTGATAAACGAACGTAAAGTAAGTCAACTCTCCTAGAGATTTCTAATTTCTGTTAAGCAACTTGCACGAAATAGAGCTTTTGTAAAAAAGAGGCTTGACGTTTAATTTCAATCCAGTTTAACATTTCCGAATGAGCTTGAGTCGTACAAGTTGTTCAGTAGTCATGTAAGCCCGCCGGTAAGTCAAGGCGCTAATGAACCGCGCGAAGAACATCGTACTAAAGACTTTGGAGTGATCTTGGGGCGGATTTTTTGAGCGTACCTTCCCTTGTTCATTAGTGTAATTAACTTATGCCGTAGGTACCTATTCTTCTACAATTCGTTGCGGATCCCCGGAGGTTATTAAATTACTATTCGGCCCCCAGAAATTATGTATTAGGATTTTATATTTCTTAGCTTGTAATTCCAAGGTTTTCCAAGTAAATTTTGTTTTTTTTTTAGTATAATATATGGCTAATGAAAATGCAAAGTACACAAATTAAGCTTGATGATTATTCTCGCTTGGTTTCAAATACAAAATTTAATAACCTCCTCCTTTTGGGAATGTATTACTACCAGCATACAATACATCTTTGTGCAAACTGAAAACATGTAAGTGGTTACCTAATAGTCTTCTTCTAAAGTAAGATCTTCCAATGACTACTGCAATGGACTAATGGCTTTCTAGACGGGTTGAACATTGCAATTCCTTGTAATTAACAGTACAGCGATGCAGCATCGACTTACACTGTGATCCCTTAGCTCGCCATTTAAAAGTGTCCTTTTAATTCGTTTAGCTTCTCTATTTTTCCGAACTACAATGGAAAATTCTGATATTTGAATCCATTTACTATTCACTACAGAAAACAAAAATAAAACCTATGTAGGTATTGATTACTATTGATAATTCCTGACTAACGCCCAGTTAATCAGGAATTCCGAGAGTTTTCAGATTAAAACATTGTACAGCAAAACCACGTCAAATCGGGCGAACAATATGGATGTTTTTGTGAATCAGATTTTTTGAGCATGAATAATATAAATATAGCATGGAATGGACTCTAAATAAGGCAGTAAATTGTATCCTTCAAACCAGGGTTTGGCTAAATAGATGCATTGGGCTGCTTTTAAGTATCGTGACTACCGGGTATTACCTGTGAGCCGTAAATAACCCTCGATTTAAGAAACCTGTGTTTATTGTTTTCGTTTCATATAAGCCCTACAATTACTGTTCCTCATTGAATACTGCTTGAAGTCATATACGTAAGGTATACCTGTATAATTTGTTGGCTCACTTAACTAAGTCAGTCGTCATGAATGTTTTTCCAGTGGGGAGCGAACAGTGAGGTTACAAAGTGGTAATTGGTAGGCACAGGGGGCCACATGGTGCACAAGTTGAATTAGTTTTTGTAGAGGATGCTGTGCGGGTCGCGCGCGTGGCGTGGACGCTTCGGCTGGGGAGGCTCGCGTCGCAGCGGAGGCGGAACCACCCTCACCTTGCCTCAAATTAATTAAAATAATTCGTTGAAAACGTCACGAATCTACCAGCTTCCGCAGCTTGTTAGTACGCTCTTGTTGCTTTGAAAACATTAAATTCCAACGGATCTGTGTGGAGAATTTCACCGTTTAATTCTCGTAATAAATTCGTCTCACGTCGTGTTTTGACATATGAGTGTGCTGTGCCTATATGTAACTATAAACCTTAATTAACAATCGTAGTAGGTATTATTGCAGAGACATTGCCGCCGAAGCCGCCGTCGCCGCGTCGCCGCGACGGTGCACGATGTGTATGGATAAATATATTACGTTGCGGACTTAAGTTTTCTAGTTTAGAACATTCAATAGTGTTACGTACGTTCTTAACGTGCTGTAATTTACAGTGTACGCTGCAGTGCTCAAGAACGAGTGTTTTTACTCTTTTACGCTTTTATGGCCTCGTGGGAAAAATTCATTGAAATTCCGAAGTAAACTAAATAAACTGTTTGAAACTGGGAAGAAACACCCAAATTATGTAATATTGTAAATGTAAAATGACTGTAACTTAGAGCGAATTAAATAGTTTTAAATTTTCTCTGAAAAATGCTTATGGACGGTCTTTTCGTGCTCCGCCTTTTAACAATACAATACTGCGTATAAAATGAAATTATGAACTAAAATAATTAACAATAACACATTCAAAAAGAATGTCTAATAGTAAATAACTTAATATCAAATAAGTTCTGCAGAATCTTTACCTCCTTCGTTTTAAAAATGTATAAAACAGCCAGCATTGTCATTTTAAGCTGAGAACACACTTATACTGATAGGTTAGTTATGGAGGTGCTGTAGGTACTCCACGAACCGTCTACACCACCTTTATACATTTAGATTACATGATCTACCCTATTTAACTTCGTAGGGAGAAGGGGCTCTAGGTGTCATCATAATTAAGCTGAATTTATGGTTCAAGTGGTTTTTAACACATGTTCTTTATTAAAGGAGTAGTAGATGAGTTAAAGATGTGATTGGAATGTGATTTTCAGTTAACAGACGGGAATCGTGTATTGAAAATTTGGCAGTCCCTCTTGTCTGTTTGAAGCTTAACTTTTAAGGACTGAAAAATTGCAGTAGTAAAAGGCGTTGAGTTATTTTAAGTTACAATGATATTTTCATGAAATCAAATTAGTATAAAAAGTTTATTTTCTAAAATATATATTGGTACAAACGAAATGCATGCTATTCCACGTTTAGCGAAGGGTTGGTTCAGGGGAGCAGTTTGTACCGCATGCACGAGTGTTCGGCGATATAACCGTGTAAGTGATTGCCTAGCCGTGTATACGTACGAGCCGTATGACTATTTCTCGAGATTTTCAGGCGCACTTGAGAAAATGTTGATGCGGGGTCACGCATGTCGCGCCGGCGCGTGCTCCTGCAATGAGCGCCGCCGCCCGTGTGATGACCCGCACGTGTTCTGCTGACACCGACACAAATGCCACTCTACCCACATTTTGTTTTACGCGCATTATGCAACAGTAAACCGAAATTGTTGGTTTTTCTCGTGACCTGTTACGTTAGAATAGCGTTAGGGTTAGCTTTTTGTGTCAACTTTGTCAACTGTATGGTAGTTGCTTACTGTGAATTGTTAACGCTAGATATAATTTTATTTTATAACTGTTGTATAGTTTTAAACTTCAACAAAACTCGACATAAAAATGACTTGCCTAATGTACTTTTGCAGCTTTGCCAAGAGCTTAGCGACACTGAAGGTTTTATACCACTTGGAAAACACTCGTTATCACTCGTATTAATGTAGGCGGTAGTAAAATCGTACATCGACTCGAGTATGAAACGAAAAGCTTTAAACATCTGAAAGTAAGTGCGCGTCCTCGACAGTAGTACGATCGACCACAATGCAAAGGCAACTACGGATTAAGGAAATTAAGCCTTAATGCGTTGAAATAAAGGGGTTAGCAATGTCAAAGTGTTACTAGCGATGAGCGGCCAACTGTATAATGAGCGGTGCTGCGGCATCTTATGTGGCCACTGTAATAGCGGGGACACCGCGTATGGAAAACTAGACTTAATTTATATTTAAGTTAGTCCAGAGGTCTGTTGAAATTAAATTTAACTACAAAATTTAGTTCGACAATTTTCATCAACAATACCGCTTAGGTGTCTACGAACAGAGCCATTTTTGTAGTCTGAATAAATGTTATATGATCAGGTATAAAGATAAAGTTATTTATTAAAAAGAAAATACCATATCTCAAAAACCTTGAACAAATATGAAAAGCCTCTAAAAAGCTGCGCTACATTTATCCGTAACTAAACAAAGTCAGATATTTAGTTTCCTTGTCTTGATAGCTTATAGCACGGGCTTAGAGTGAAACCTCGGAAACGGAGTAGTTGTAAATAAAGCAGCGTACACACATATAACTGTGCTATCGTCGCCCGCGCTGTCCGGCGGTGTCGTTTTTACGCCGGAACTGTGTATGAGTTACCGAGGCCGCCGTATCCGGAGGCCCCAGCCTTTTATTATTTAACATACATGAAGGTATTTCGTGGTGGACAAAGTTTCAATAGACGAAATGGGTCAAGCGTTTTATAGGAAACGATTTTTTTTAAGATGTTTATTTGCTTAAGGCGGTATTCAAGAACGACTTGGCGTGGTGAGGTTTTTTAATATTTATCTGTCTCTACATGCTACTATGACAGTGATGGACACAATATGACGCATACGACTTTTTGCTGTACTGTTTTTGCATAAACACTGTGAGTTATCAAAGAAAATTGTCCTAAAAATATGATGATATTCGTGTACAATTTGACAAAGAGGTGTTATATAACAGAAACAGAATTTATGTAAGTACTTTAAGACTAAAATAAATTAAAAAGTATGGGGCGAAAGATCAACAAGGGTGTAATGCTTACAACATTTACATAGGACTTCCTTAATTGAAATACATAAATTATTTAGTTTTATGATGGACTTAGGACAAATATTTGGTAATTTATTTTTCACCTCTTTAAACCTACTATAATTTAGTAGACTGCAATATTTGGCGCAGCAGAATCATTATAATCCTTCATATTATAAGGGAAAAGGAAAAGAATTCAAAATGCCCGAAATTCGTTCTAGCACTAAAAGAATAGAAAATAATTTAGTTATTGTTAGTTTTTAAGGAGTTTTCTTTGTGAAAGGAGAGACACAAAAATGATGTGTAAATAATTTTGTTTGAAAAAGAAGGATAAATATTATAAAATCATAATACAATGGCATATCAGTGTATCGGTGTGGATGCCCTGTTTATTTATTCTATGAATATGATTGCAGTTAGTGTACAAACATGGTAATCTCGGATATTGGTTTGATTATATAATCGAATTACATTGCATTAATCTAATTTATAACAGGCATTGTTGCCCACAACGCTCATTTTGTTTTTATATATACACCTACTAAAATATTTGGTATTTACGTAACTACTTAGTAAACAAAAAAATAAATGAAATGCCGGTTAGAAACTTATTTCTACTTTGCTTATTTCTCAAAGACAAATAGGTCACAGTTTACTTGGTGTAATAAAAACTCTACTATTACTAGACTAAGTAGTGAGAAAAGTGGCGAAAACGGTCCGCAACGAGCATTCTAGTGAGATCATTACGCTGGCGGCCATTTGTATAAATATCTGTGGCGGAAAAAGTCGCGGCCGGATTAAGTTGCGCGTCGTACATTATGAGAACATCCGCATTATATTCCACTGAGCGGCATGAATTATGTGCTGTTGGACCGCACCACTGTAAAGCTACTTTGAATCAGGCGATGGGAAATTCCTTTCGTAGATACTACGAATTTTTCCCTAAAGGCGAATTATAATTAGAAAGGCTCTTTTATAATCCCTTTATTTTTTCTTAGCTTTTTGTTCGCACTTTTCTTTATGTAGAGTGTTGTTCGGTAGTGATAGCTAAGCTTAGTTTACTAAATACGTAACGACTGTAACTATAGAAACTTGTTCTATCAGATTTTATCTATTAGTCTACCTAAGAATTGAATGATTCCTATCTCTAATTACACAAGAATCTGTAATTTTCTAAAAAATCCTGAATAGTACGGTGTGATTTTTTACATGTTACCTAGTATTTAAACTAAGGAAAGAACTGTTACAAACTCATAATTTCAAAATGAAATATCTGGCGCATTTATGTAGATCCGCTTTTTATTTTAAATGTTGCGAACTTCTCTACAGCGGAGATGATTTAGTATTATCTGCGTCCTTGGTTTTCAAAATAGAATTTAGCATAATAAATTGTAGATGCTCGATTAGCTTCGGAAACTAAAAGGTTCTCTTTAGTAGCTCGATTACCCTGTTATGTTCAAAACGAGCATACTTCGATGGAAACAAATGAATTTCCTCGCAAATATTGGCAGACAGCCAATTGTTAATACTTTTCATTGAACGTTTATGAGCTTTTTGTCCATTGTTAAAAGTTATGCTTACAAAAAATGTTTCAATAGTATTAAACACATTCAAATAATAATGAATTGCTGGAATTTTATAAAGGCACTTTTTGGGTACCTACTTTTTTGGTTGCGAAGTGAGGCTAATTAAAAGACTTACAATAATACCAGAATGTTATAGAAAACATTTGCAGTACGTTTATTTTTGATGACGAAGAATTTCTTTCTTTGCAACAGCGTCTCGACTAGTTCACTAAGCCACCATTACCAACAATAGGCCGGAAAATGCTTAGGGGACGAGGATATTAATTATATTTTATTAACGACTTCCTTTTTCTTAAACTCATTTCGGCTGCTCCGTTCCTGCCAACTTGACTTGGTCTCAGATTTGTTTTGCAACCTAATTGTAGTGATTAAAGTTACGCGGTTGCTAAAGTAGCCAGCACAAAGGGGTTTAAGCTGTGATATAATCTTAAGAGTGACATTAAGTTGGAATATTACAGGCACTATTACTCTCACAGATAAGAACACTGAATTGTTTAATTTAATTTATTTGAGCCTCGAGAATCCCAATGAGGAAAAAGGTATAAATATCTTAAGGATCATAGTTACTAGTGATGTATCGTATAAGGTTATTGTAACACACATTGATCAATGCAAAAAGTCTTTATGTAACCTCTGTAGTATCTTTTTAATATTTCCGCTTGGAATTTCAATAAAGCTCATTGATGATAACATTGTATACGGAGATGCCATTCATACTCGAGGCAACACAAAGGGCAATGTAATGTTTACTTTCTATACTTCACGTAGGCTGCGTATTTGTAACTTAATGCTATTCACATCTCCCTGAATCTGTAATTGTCTTACATTTTCAAATTACGGAAAAGCTCTTCAAGATAATTCCGCGAAACGGCGTGAGCTTTTTTCTTTTACACTTTCTAAGAGCATTAACAAGATGTAAAATGTTCCTATACATTCAAATGAATGTTTGTATTTAAAGAAAAAACACATTGTTTAAAGCCCACACAACAATATCGACGGTCGGTACCGCAACGATCCCAGCTTTGGCTTATTCTGCCAGCATTTATTGCCTGTTTGCGCGACAAACCCCCGCAATTGCAACGAAGATTTTAGGGTTTCACGGAATGGATTCTTCTTATCCTACCAATGTTACATTACAGCTCCCGTACAAACAGAGAGAATATATAATGCTGCGTAAACACCGCTACAAAATGTATATAAATCTCTCCAGAATGTTATGCGCTTGGAGAGAAAAACGGTTATGACAAACGTAACTCACACAACACGCGATATATTTTATCATCTACCGAAATCATGCTCACTTATAGACAGTATTATCTTGAGCCAGACGGAATAACAGTATGACTGAGATTTTAAATAAACTTCGCAGAAAAAAAACCTAAACATTTATTCATAACTAGAGATCATACGAAATTAATGTTCTTAGATTTTAGTCTCAATGTTCTCCCAACAATGCACTGTATCTATTTATTTTAAGTAGTTAAATAGTTACCTAATACGTGTTCTTGTCTTAATTTCCCTTTTTAGATGTAAAACTAATTATTTCCTAATTCTTGGTGTTGCTGCCCGAGTAATTAAGAAAACAATTTAATATGACGCTGTGTATCCTTACTCCATGTAAGCTCCGGGGTTTTAGAGAGCTTGCTCGGATAATTAGAAGGAGCGCTAAAGACGACGTTAATAGATCTGTAAGATTGATGGTGTGAGCACAAAGAAAAACACGAACTCATGCATCAATCTGACAACGAAGACGTTATCCTACAATTTTGGTTCACATCCGATTCTGTCAAGACATTTCTCCTCTTGCTAAAAAGTGATACCTTAGAGTACATTCACTGCAGTACTTGCCACTGAGTAACGAGGACGTGATTCATTTTCATCATTAGTGTGTTCACATTTGTGTCGTACGAGGACGTTTGGTTGCGTAACTCTTGCACCATTTTCCCTTTGACCTATGAATGCTATTTCACATAAATAAGGTTCCCAGAAATATATCCTTTTTAAACGAATAGAATATATATTGTAGCTTGTGTTTGTTTACTGTGTTCTGTTATTGTTTCACTTATACAGTAGCTAGCGCTGCTGTTTACCGCTGCGTTGAATGGTTAAACATTCCACAAGGAATACTAGTGTGAAGTTATGAGTGTAATTTGACTAATGAATGCAATTATTCTCATTAATCATTTCCACAAACACCCCAGCGTGAAATGAAAGTTGTGTTAGCTTTGGAAACACTGATTTGTCCCTTTTCAGTCGTCATAGTAACGACTTGTTTAATGGAAGATGAACCGTTTGTGCAAAGAATGAGTTATAAAGGGATGAAGATCCGATAATCTCTAAAATAAAAATATATTATTAAACAGCTACCTCGTAATAGGGAACTTAAAAATAATGAGAGGAAAAAGCTTTTATCTGGGCACTAATAACACTCAGTTACAATGTGATACTAAATTGCCTTCCCCAAGATTTAGTAGTTGTACAGGCCAAACCGCAACTGCTGCGCCCAGAGACCGGACTCAATTTTTTTCTATGGCTGACATTACTGGTTGTTTAAGCCAGTATTTTTATAGGAACATTGGGAACACTGGAACCCCTTTAAAGCTTAATAAACTAACTTAACCAAGGGGCCGTTCCTACTTTTTTAAAGGACTAACGAGTATCGGCACGTTTATTGGTATTATACTACCACGTAAAGTAGTACTGACGTCATATTTTGCGCGTTATCAATCAGAAGGAAAACGCCAATCATATTAATGGAACCTGCTGCGACATTAATTGAGCCGAAAATGATTTATTTGTGTCCAGATAAAACTCTTAATATCAATCATGAGCTGTAGCCCTTCTCCAAGTCTTGTCTTTAGTTTGTAAAAAAAACAATTGAATGTACGTATTTGCATAATTATTTTGTGTAATTGTCGGGTGGACATTTGGGTTCGTGACACGTGTGTAAGTGAGGAGAAACAAGAGTATAATGAGTTCGCTATACTGAATAGTAGAGCAATAGAGAGCTTGAATAGTTAATTTCATATGTGTCTGAAAAGGTCGAATGCGGACGTGAACCACGTCACGTTTTCATACGAATATCCAAATTACGAAAGCGGACACCAGATATTTGCATCTAACTTCACATTTATAATATTTGAAGAATTGTCGCAGTTTCTCTGGACACATTTTGTGTGGCTACCAATATTTTTCGTGACGTGGTGTTTGTGCATTCATGATTTATTGAAAATTCGAACTGTGGAATTTAGAACGAAGTATAGAAATAAAGGAAATATTTTAAGAAAATTAAAAAAAGTAACTGGGCAGTGCCATGGCGATTGGTTCGCACTTCTCTGTTAAGGTACTCGATTTAATTGATACTCCCAAGCAAATTATTTCTTCAGCAGTCTTTCATATTTTTCATGGAACAAGCGTTTTACCAAGATTAATTTGCTTCGGCAATTTCTGTTTAAGATAAGTGATTCCATTTTAATACAGATAAATTGACATCTCAAAAATTAATTTTTTGTGCGTGTAAGTAGAAAATTTGTTAGCAAAGCAATTTACTTTCTACACGGAGGCATAAATAAATTGAACTGATAAAAGTTCATCCGTGCGCAGCTTATTTAAGACTTGTCGTATTGAAACAATAAACAAGGTCCCTAATTAATAGAATGACAAAATAAACAAAATACGTGCCGGTTTTCATTAAGGGCTCGACTACCGCAATCAGTCTTTGAATATAGATGCTTTGCTTGTTCTGTTTCGATGGGATGTTTTGACCTTATCTTATTTATAAGCATTCATATCTCGTTTTTATATGCAAACTATTTGATATTGAAAAATGACCCGATTTATTAAAAACAGGTTAAGGATACAATTGCACAAAGGATATTGTAATTACATGTTTAATATTTCTTTGCCTGTGACCGGATTGGACTTGTTCTTCGATTCAAGCTTTTGTTTTGTGATAACATTATTTTGACCTGAGTTGACCTGATTTGTCTAAATTACTCGTGTGGATACATGAGTACAGTCAAATGAAATTTCTTTGATATTGAATTGGTGACAAAAAATCATTCTCCTAGTTACAGTAATTTATGAAGACATCAAATAAATCGTAGTATTATCAGTTTTACACTTCGTTATTTTAGTAAATGAGAACTATCTCGTATTCAGGTACTGAGGTCGTTAGTGTCAAATGTCTAGGGCTGGCAAATTGGCGAACAACGAACGTACGTAATAATATAATGCTATCATTTAGCTTAGATATGTTTAACATCTAAGAAACTAAATTATATATTTTTTTGTGTCTTTTCTACGAATGTTTAATTATAAAAATAATCTGGTGAAATCCTTTATGTCAATATATTTCTTGTCATAAAGTTTTCATATCTTTATATTTCCTTTTTAATTTTCAATCTTAAGGCAGTTGCGTTGTGGTAATTCAAAAGGTTTAAACATTATTACACTATAAAATATAAGTATTTTCCGTAATAACCGTATGCCATGATCAAAAAAATTTAACAGAAAAAAGCACTAATCGTCACGCTCGATAATCGTATTTAGTACCATTACACCAATGTCGCGGTTATTAACCCCGGTCATAACATAGAAGGTATCGGAAAAAATAAAACGTTAGTATTCGAATTACCTTTTTATTCTCGAGGCTACGAAAAAGATTTGTCAAAATTTGTCTCCGTAATAAATTTCATCGGTCTCCAATTATTTATATCGTGACAGAAAACTGAGGCCCGCGTACCGAGAACACTTTAATTTATGGACACTTTAGTCTCAGACAATGTTTTACACTCCTTATAGATATTTACTGCAGCAAAAAGTATGAGTACCTACATAGTTACGGGCACGATGTAAAGCCGAAAACTTTTGAGATGTGCTAATTATACAGAGTCACTCGCCTATCTGTGCCGATACATATATTTCATAGTTTCCTATTTACGTTACAATACGAAACTGTACTTGTACAAAAAACCTTCTATATTTGGAAGTAAATAGAAAGCCTTCGACACACTAATTCGAACGAATCTAATCAGTTTACCTCTGTTTGATTCGAGACAGTGTCCTATTTTATTTTTTTACTCACAAATAGAAAGTTCGAGCGAGTAATTCAATTCGCAGTTTAACATTGTCAAAGAGCTTAATGCAATATCGAAAGGTATTGAATCTGTAGAATGTTGATAAAAGTTCGACATATCTTTGAACACTCGATGTAGTGAGATTGCGATTTTCCATTGGTATGCATCGAGATTGCGATGAAGGTGGGATTATCAGGAGGGCGGCAAAGCTGCAAAGGTGATGCTCACTCCGCGTCTCGATCGAACTTCGACGACAAACTACCTCGTCATAAACGTTTTAGAGGGAACTACATAATCGAGCTCGCAGGTCACTTCATGCTTAACTTGATATGCGAGGAAGCTGACTTGGCCTCTTTAACTTTTCAATGCTATTAAATTTATTTCTTAAATATTATACACGTATTTTCGCGTCTATCAGAATCATAAAAAATTACTAGCATAAGTTGCTTTAAAATTGAGAGGGAGCTAGTGAGTAGTGGCGTAACACAAATTCGCGATATTTATGCGAAAACGTGAGGTCACGCGTAAATTTCAGTATTTTGATCAATTTGTGTTTGCAGGGCAAAAGAAAAAATATGTATCTATCATTATTCATTAAACTACATGACATACATTAGCTATACTGTAAACCTTAAGCTAATCTGCTAGATAAGATACATGATAGTATCAACCAATAAATAAATACAAGGAAAGTCAAGATTCGTTTGCTTCACTTGGTCCCGAATCCACAAGGAAACATTTATTACATAAATCAAAAGCAACAATGAAAAAACCTATTGATTTTCATACGGAAACTGTATACCTAGTAGGCCAGCTGCTAAAGAAAACTATGTTACATAAAGCGTACATAAATATTTTCTGTAATATCAATCCACGTTTTCCTCATAAGGGGAGTTGTAATCGCGTACCTACAGGTACGTTGTGCGTAATGGGCTTTTTTGTTTTCTTTCGTTTCGGTTCTCAGGTGGAGCTGTTACATTGTTTCCTAAAGAAAAAACGGCGGAGAGTTTCCGGTACATGCGGGTAATCGTAACAGTGAATCACCACTCTCGCCGCTGCAAAGGGCGAGCTCCCTGCCCATGCGGTACTACATCGTGGAATTATGACTTTACTACGTGCCCGATATTTGGGATGAGATAAGAATACCGTTTTATGTGTATTCGTGTCACAGCAGACCAAATTACTGTGAATAATGTAGTTTATAGTATCCCCGTGAACGACCAACTTTGGTTAAACGTGTGCAATAAAAACAACAACTACTTCAAACAATTTGTGTACCCAACTTTCACAAGCTAAATACTTAATTAGAGCTCTAGCTACGTTTTAAAAATACAAGTGAATGAATAAAGGAAATTATGTTGATACAACATGACATTGCACCATTAATAATGGCTTGGTAATGATTGATAGTTGCTCGAAATGTATGTTTCAATAGTTTCCGCTACACAAAAAACATGACTTGATTTATTTTATACACAGATTATAAATACTAAAACCAACAACTAGGCACTAACGTCGACTTCATGTTTGACGTAATTAATGCTGTTGTATAACTTAGCCCTATTATTATGGTCGATGACCTAGACAAAGCGACATCGTCTTATGTTCTGCTTTCTTCGTAACGCCACATATTGTTTTTCTATTACCAGCCGGAGATCTGGTTGCAACAATAGCCCATTGGATTCAAATATTGTTATTGTGAAAACGTAACAAGTTGCCGCGGATAACTGTAAACTATTAGATTCTATTACGGAACACTGGATACTATTTATGTCCAGTAAAATAATCCGTAGTATCGTACGGCTAGCGCGAAACAGCACTTTCATCCACGACCTCGCAGTTAACCAGTTTTTAATGAGTTAACTAACTTAACCCTCTAAAGTTCAAACCTCTGGGGAAGTGTCCAGTCGACAAGGTACTTATTTATCTTCCCCTTCAGGATACTAACACTTTTGATGAGACAGGATTATTGACGTGTTTTAGGACAGTAAACGATGCGATTGGGACCAATTAGCAATGTTCAGGGAAATTATTGGTACGCTTAAAAAATTTTGATACCTTTATTCTGTTTTCTTTATTCTGTCTCCGTGGTCATTACAATTTGATACGTTCAACGTTGCTATTTAGTATTTTTACAAAAATTGAGATTTCGTATGTAGGTAGGTAGTTCTTGAGTGTGACCACTTGAAAAATATCTGGTTTGTCAGCAGAGAGAGCTTAAGAAAATAAGTCCGAATGCACTTTTGGTAGCAGTAACATTTTCCGAGCGTGTATAGAACTCTTCGCTCTGAAATCTGAAATGAAAGATCAAATCTTTAGTGTGGGATATGCACGAAGTTAATCCGGGCTGGATGTCTTACACTTTGTGTGTACCTCCACACTTACGTACATTGAAAAATTCAGAGAAAGTCTAGCTCAGTGGTTTAACAAAATATAATCTTGTGTTGGAAGAAATGGTATATAAACAAGGAGTGGTATCGGTATCGAAGCATAAAACCAAAATCGGTAGTTAAATAAATAGATTAATTGAATGCTCTTTTTAAGGTAAAAATAGGATTGGCAGTGTAAATCAGCTAGCAAACAATGGCGGTTCTTTGAAGCCCCTAGTCAAGTATAAGGCAAGTATAAAAACAGAATGAACATTTTCAGTTTTTAATATAACTTTTCTATGAGGTTCAAAATGGGAAAAAGTTGCACAGTCTACTTTTATTTATATTTAACTACAAAATGCGCGATGGTTCGAATATAAGTTGTAAACACTACATAGTTTTTACGTATTCATAGTCAATATTAAGGAGGGAATCATTAAAGGTAAAATAAAATGTTATTTAAATCTTGTAGCACTGCTTGTAGTGTCCGCTTTTAAAATTGAATCCAGGCTTTACCTTCATTTAGACAACTATTTCCGGGTTGCAGTGTCTGTCGTGCATCACTGAATTATTCACGTGTCATAACTGGAACAGTAAAATTAAAGGTAGAGTCGGCCAGCGGGGAGACGGCTTATCACACAAACTTAATAAATGCTTCATTTTTTTATTTCTTCTCTGAATATAAATAAACAGGCGCGCGAAGAACGATAACAAAAGGAATTTGAGTCTCGTACTTTTGAATTTGAATATTTAATTTATACCGAGCTTAAAATTCGAGCAGGCGGCGATTTAAAATTGTATCTTGTCTGAGGATGACTGTACTAAAATGGTTCGTTTCTGTTTACTGTTTAGTTTGCTCTGTGAATAAGTTAGATAAGCGGGGAGAGGGGCAGTGCCTTTGAACCGACGAAGAGCAGTAGTAAACAAGAGGATTTAATGGTTATGGAGCAGTCGGTGGCTCTAAGTGAAAATGAAAGTGATTCCCGGGAGCCCGTTAACTCCTCGGAATTATGACGAAAATTCTTGCGTTCACGTGTCCCCACCGTTTGTGACCTGACTACATCGCTTTTACGATATTGTTACGTTCATTGCCCTTTTACATTACCGGAATGGACTCTATTGGTCTATTTTGTGGCGGCTGATCGTCTCTAACCGTCGTGGATGAGTGGCTGGGCGCTTCGGAACTGTCACATGTTCGATACACGCATTATGTTGGTGGCAGTTTCATGTGGCTACATGAATTATGAAAGATATGAACCGGATAAAACTGAGCTGGCTTTTATCCTTTCGCGTTAAGCGAGTTTCTATCGCAAAAGTTATCCGGACGTGCAAGCTTCTCCGTATCTTTTACTAAACTATTATTAAAGTATGGGCTGGGTTACTGCTCGAATTACTTTGTTTACATTGGCTTAACGGAAAGGTAAGGAAGCGAGTGTGTTTCGATTAACATAAACTTTCCCAATAAGTATTTATTAAATGTTGCAAAGTTTGAAATCAAAATTTTGTATATTGCAATTTATTGCACTTTTTGAAGTAAACAAATAATCGACTAAATGTACATTTAGGTTGAGTAAGTAAGACATCATTTACGTCTTCTTTCTAACGCGTCTCGGAATTCCAATACCTATTTTTAAATAATTAAGATAATTGTCTGGTGTAGATAGTAAACTCATTAGTTAAATATTTTAAAGTTCAAACACTTGTTATTAACATTTTAAACTCATATTTTCAACTAAACGAAAAAATCACTAAAACTGAAAAATAAACCTGGTCTAAAATTGTTGAATATAATTTTCTCTGTTATAAAAAAGAATAACAGGGAAAATTATATTCAACAATTTTAAGACCCGCTTACTTTGCACACAGACGTTATTTATTTTAATACCGATGTTAAAGAAAACAGCTGAGACATTTCAATCTGCGTAAATCTAAAGTTAATACAAGGCGAAGTAGTTCTGGTAATATTGTGAAACACGGATTGTTGCAAATAAGTCCCTCGGGCAGCTTGGGGTTGTACTAACGCTCGATATTGTGTACTTTCGATTCTAAAAGTTACGCGTTACAAAAACTTGGTATTCAAATAACTATACTTTCTTTTTTAAGTCTATTTGAGTAGATTACTATTTACTTTCTGTTAAATTTCCACTATAACGAAGTTAGCTCACATAAACTGCTTTTTGTTGCTCCCGAAAAGGTTATTACATAATAAAAGTATGGCGATTCTAATTACAGTTTTATTGTTAATATAATTTGTTTGTTTCGACAGAATTAACTTAACCCAACTCGGTGACATTCATGAAGATTGAACTGACCGACATAAATAATAAAAGGTTTCTTTCAATTTCAACTGATTTATGAATATGTTATTGCTTTAAAAGTGTAACTTTTTCAAAATTTTACAAGACTATATCTTTGGCTTCGTAAGTTTAAATAGCTATAAGAAACACAAGTAGGTATCTGTGTTAGTCAATGTGTATTCAGTGTTATAGCGGTGGGTCAGAATGTGCCCGGGAGCCCGATTCCCAGGTTTAAGCATGCAATCTCTGCCGCCCACTCTTAGCAAATCGGTGGAAGCGACCCACACTATGTTAACATAAGATCCGCACTCTGCATCTGTTTTATCCCATGTCAATAAAAAGAGCTTGCAAGTAAGTTTCGACCTTTTGAAAATAATTAGTGGGGAGCTTCAACTTAAGAGGGAGAAAAAACCTATTTATTGCTGATAATTATTAGTTTTTGACACGCTGTGCGCTGCATTTTAAACTTTTTCATCAGTTAAGCTAACAGGTATTTTTCTGCATAGCCCTTTTTTAAGTTGTATTGCGGTCAGCTTTACGTTTCATTAGATAACTGAGTACCTACTGTATTTTACATACAGCGATAGGGTATTTGATCTAAGCGGTCTCGATGTTTTTAAATTACCAATCATCAAGTAAGTAATTCAATATATAGCACTGTTAAACTTAAGCTCAGCGAATATTTTCAGTATGTACGTGTGTATCCGTAAACAAATGCCTTTGCCTTCAAAATTTGGTATATAGGCAAAGGGAAATACGTACAAAGAGGTGCTTAGCGGCTGCTAACCCCAATGAGTCCTTGAACTTTATCGGCCCCAGAATATTTTAATATACGAATAATTCGTACATGTTACATAATTATCTTGATATTACGTAATCAGTAAGTATAATAAAGGCAAGTTTAAACAGGTTCATTTTTCTTTCTAGTCTCCATTCAACGCCGTGAAGTTGCACACAATATTTAGACATCAGAATATTGAACACTTGTAGAGTGAACTCGATTCCCTGTTGTGGCGTAATAAATCACAGCCGTCAAATGTAGACCGCTGATATGTGATTTGTAGTTATTCAATTATATTACTACCGATATAAATAAAGCTAAAAGTTCTGTTGATGTTGCCAATAAACTGCTATATCATAAAATACTGGCACAACTATTATTCGTTTGATGAAAACCTATAAAAGAGTAAAAATATTATTGAAACCGATATCAGAACAAAACCCAATGGGTGTGATGAGAAATTTAGTATCTGTGTACACAAAGAAAATACGTCAATGTTAATTTACTCCTATGAGTAAGTGCCTTCATTTACTTCATTTTGTTGCTCTTACAACCATAATTTCTGGCGAAAAAGTAGGTTAAAATTCACAACGAGTTCTAAAACTTAAAAGGAAGGAAGCATTTCTTCGGAAGTCAATTTGCTGAAGCAGAAACTTATGTATTCTGCCTTGATAATAACTGAATACATTCTTATTAATAAAGCGTTCGCATAACTCATTAGTAAGGGGTTGATTAGCAATTCAAGCCTGCAGAAATACATGTCAAGCTTTGCGTAAATGTATGACTAATGTATATGTTAATGTTATGAATGACCGGAGTTTCTTCTTCAATATTATCACAGCGAGGACGGCCCTTTCCTAGCTCTAATTGCATGTTTATGCAAATTCGTGTTCCCGACTTTACTATCTGTTTAATATTGCATTCCAAGCATTTTTGTTGAAGTATACAAGGACGCTACGTTAGGAATAATGCCGAGCTTTCGTGCTAACTCATATATTCACTGCTGTATACTTAATTCTTAACACGTCTGACCATGATTCATATTTTTATTTCTTAACTCAAAAGCTTGAGCGCTAAAATTAGATTACAGCCATTATTTTGTTAGTTACTAGACCGTAAATATTATAGGCATTGTTTGTTCGTACATGTATTTATTTAAGAATACATTTTCGATGAGCAAGAATTTACAAATCCAATTTTAGAATTCCGAATACTACTTAAAGATATTTAATACAAAGTAAAACTGGATTTTCGCCTAAAAAAGTAAGAGCGAACTTTAAATTCGCAACTGTACTGGGCTCAAGACATAAGCTTCCAATAAGAAAAGCAATTTCAGAAATACGAAGGGCGACAAAATTTTCATGTTTTCTCATTGTTTTTAGAGAATAGCGTCGTAAGTTGAGCTATGTAAATCACTCAGATTAAAGTATTTTGTAAATATTTCATCAGTTAAGAAATACTTTGGAACAATAAGATTCTTCCAATACGCTGACTCGTCGATACTTTGAAACAACAAAGTGACGTAACTTTTATCAAGGTAGTCTTATCAAGAATCATATTTCGTTCCACGCGAGCTCGCGGCCATATTTTTTCGCAAACGTACTTTGATATGTACAATAACAGTATGAGGGCCTTATGCTTGGAATGTTCTCAAAATATGCAGCATTTTTAAGCAAGTGCATATTTGAATTTAAGTCGTGTTACGGAGAGTGGTATAATCCCAGTTTATAAGAGTTAGTGTTATTACGGCCCGCAGAGACGGCAACGCTTACAGTTCGTAGAGGTTTTTAAAGGATTAAAAGCAACCGGCCCTGAGTAGGTATCAACTTTGACCTAATTTTTATGAAAGTCTTCCTAACTACATCGTCGTTATAACTGAATATATTTTTTAAGAAAAACAAATTTTGTGAACTAGTTTACTTTGAGAGTAGGTGTAAAGACTTGTGAAAGCCTCAAGCGTTTTTAAAGTATGATGTCGTATGTTGTGTTAGCATTATAATTTTTAATATTTTGGTGGAATAATTTTATTAATATTAACCTCCTCACATTTGCGTGTTTTCGAATAAACAAAATGATGAATGTGCTTTGAAGATAAACTGCTATGTTCTTGTTTTAATTGTTACATTTGTGTGATTCTTACATTTTTGTCCAGACAGCACGACTTATCTCTTCTTTTTATTAGTTAAGTATTTTTAAATATTTACGTACTTTTTTTCAATAACTAAAGTGTCTTGGAGTTATAGCCTGATAAATTTGATCTACATAGAAATAATTTGCTAAATCGTTTAAATAATGAGAAACTCAAAAATTCAATACTACGATTCGGTGAGAATGTACTTAACCTCTTTGTTACCAAATCACTAAGCTGCAATCTAGAGCTGACAATACGAGTGCTTTATACATGTTTGACAGTTATTAGAATGTGTAGCAATCTGTAGCGGGTACATTATTGTACATACGGTGAATGTAGCAAGTCTTAAATTGAGCATACATTAGCCAGGGCGGAAGAAAAAGTCCAACAAAGTGCAGTGTCGTCAGTTTTGGCTAGGTTCCCACGTGAAAAGTTGTGTGATCGTAATATACATATATACATATATCACTTAGATTTTTCTTAAGCCTTTTAACCTTTAGGGCTGGCAGAGAAATTGTCACGACTTTCATTATGTATCCACTTTGTGACCAGACAGCGTAATATTTGATCCACTTTTGTTTGCATATGAACAACCGCGCATCACACAATACACTAGAAAAAGTTTTAGAAGACACGCGACACTGCAACATTTTTATTTGAATGGCTGGAGAAAATATAATGATGTAGCATTATGTTCGCTCCACTTATAAATTTACATTATAAATGCCATTTATTTCATAAATGGGTTAAAGTGGGGCGCTATGTGTTTTCGTTTGCATATAAAGTAATTTTATGGTGGAATGTAATTGGTGGTATAAAGGGATATGAGTGAATAATATAAACCAATTCAAGACGGCGATTATACCTATAGAAATTTATTTATGTAATACGATATTTTGTGGGCAATTTCTACAAATTTGTTCTAAGTATACTGAATAAAATAATGTAAAGTCATCTTAAGTATTTTTTAACCTCAAGTTCGTCAAACATTTTCGTGGGATTATCTTCACGAGTATTTTTGATTAAAAAAACTGTCATTGAAAAGAATTATTTGTGATTAAATTTAATGTAAAACGTTGACTCTACAAAAATATTTTCCTTTTCATTTAGCAAAATGAACATAATTGCTGTGTAAATCGTTTCTCGCTGAGCTTCACACTTTTTTGTTATATTTTCCTTTAAAAGTCCTGTGTATTTTACTTTTTACGTGTTTATGTCTTTTGTTAAATCGAGTGAAGAAAAATATGGAAAATTGACTTATCTCTAATTATATCGAGATTCTTAATGTTGATGAAATCGGCCTTTGTCAATGGAGGACTTGTGCCGTTTTGTTCATTTTTCCTTGTACGGATTTCCCAGCTTCGGCGGTGGAGCTATGGCGGCAATGTAATCTGCAGAGGGTTAGGCAGGGTTACTATTACAGATAAATATTTTTGTATGGGCCTGCTTTTATAATTGAAAGTTATTTTATAAGCTTAAAAATGTTACGGAAATATTTTTTTACATCAACTTTCTTCCTTATTTACAAATTCTGTTGAATATTTTAAGCTCAGACATAAATTATTTATACTATAATACTCTCAGAATTTTTCATTCGAAATCTTATTTTATTAAGGTTCGTGACGAGAAAAAATATCTATATAAATAAGGGAACAGGGCTTGTTTGTCCGGAGCGAGCACAGCATCGTGCTGATGTCGCAATCCCCGTCGGTCCCCTTACACAGTGTCAATATTGCATATTAACTTTTTGTAAAGCTTAACCGTGTGTTTAATGCGTCAAGGGCAGCAGAAATTGAATTACACGATGGCTGATGTGACTGTTTTACGAAACCCTTACTCAGTATTTGCGGTCTGTGTAGCATTTTTGAGAGGTCTTCAACAAGCGTCGTTCTTCGTCAATTGCGTTAATTTTTACGATTGGTCTGTTAACATAAGATTACGTTTGAAGCTAAATTAGCGTCATGGGTAGATACGGCTCTACACCGCTGTCAAGAGTCAAGAGTTCAGTTACATAGTTTGCAGCGCTGTGACATAAGTTACGTCGCGTCGTCTTGTGCGCGTGCAGCGGTTAGACAGCACGTCAGACTACAATTCAAGGAATATGAATGACTACCTGACACACTAGACGAATGCCTTTATTGTGTTATGCATTCAATGATGATAATTACATGCAATTTTTATGCTGTAACATTTTATGTTAAAAATGGTACTTTATTTTAATTTTGGTGACATAAAAAAACTAAATATTACAAACGTAGAAATTAAAATTTGAAAAATCAATACTCATTTTCCTGTTCACCCTACGAGAAAGCATAAACAAATTAACTACATAAACGTGTAGGAGGGTAAGTTGTATAGTAAATTCACGCCTGTCTCTCGGTGGGTAGGTTTACAGAATACCTAATGTACTGGGAGATTCCCCAAGCTGCAATGTTGGCAAACCTCTTTCGACCACCAAATTAAAAGAGCTATATAACAGGTACGGTATGTAGGTAACCAGAGTACGTATTATGGTGGCTTTACAGTAATGTTGTACTTCAGCTCCTTTGAAATTATTCCACTAATTTTATAGCGGTTGGCTAATTAAAAATATGGGAAATTACTTTCATAATAATTTGGTGCTAAAAGTAAGCGAATTGCAGACTTTTTTAGCTACACGTCTAATTTAACCTCTTTTTAAATGTTCCTGATATGTTTGAAGAACTGTTTATTTAATTAAGAGCTACTGCTGCTACTGGTAATACATTTAAAGAGCTTAAAGGTTAAATCCTTAAACCTCGCAATCAGCCCTCGAATTAAAAAGAGAAGTAAGTCGAAGAAAATTCGAAGCGAGTGTGGAATTTTACCGGAAGGCTACCGGAAGCGGTTGCCGCAATCGAGGGGAAAAGTAGCTCGCTTCGGGACGCTTTGACCGGTCATTCGTACTACTGCTTTTCAGAGATTTTCTCTCTGAAAAGTTTTTTCACTCGTAAACATTTCTTGTACGTCGAGTTGTCAAATGTATATATTGTTTGAACTACGACCGCCATAAACGTAAAAAATAAATGTTTGCAACTTTCGTGGAAAACATGTTGTCTAGTTAAGAGTTCATATTACTTTGTTACCAAGTAATTTGTAAACTTAACTATCTAGAGAATTTAATAATTCACAAAAATGATTGTGAAGAAAAGAAGTTGAATTGCTAATAAATACCTAATAATTTCAATGGATGAACTAATTCCATGTATAAATCAACAAAAGCTCATTGTATGGAACTTCTAGTTTTAAATGACATCTCTTTGTAAGTATAATTCGCAGATCATGCTCGAGAATAGACTGGTTCGAACTTTTTTCTTCGCTTGAATTCCCGCCTACGAGCAACTTTATCGAACTCAACTTATCCTGTAATTAAATTCCGCATTACTTCTAAATTAGGTCATTCAATTTGCGTGCATTACTGAACAAGTTCGTATAACAGATCAGGGATCGCTACCGGGATAGAGATGTTGACGGATTTGACGGCAGAAGGCGCTGGCTTGTGCGGATTCCAATCTAGCGTCAAACGGGACGAGACGCGGCACGGCGGCGCCCCCTCCCCGCGCGTCCCCGCCCCACCCAGCTCGACGGTTCATTATGCAGCCGCCCACGCCGCGCGCCAATCACATAGCATCGCAGCGATATTGCCGTCTCTCTAGGGATTTCAACGATGTTTGTCGATTACTTGGAATCTCGGATGTTTAGTTCCTTGGTTCGCATGTATAATTGTATCTCGGGCTTCGTGCATAAATATTATGGTGATCATCTTAGATGTTGTTTAAGTGAATTTTCATGTGTGCTCTGCGTTATGTTGGTGATCGATTATTACATATCTATGAGTAGTTTTATTCTAAGATGTTAATTTTAAAAAAGCTTTTTATTGGATTTGACATAATTGAATTAAGTTGTGGCCATAGAATAAAATACCCAGTATCCCATCTTGTGATCGGTATCAAAAAGTTGCTCATCGATTATTCGACTGCGTTATATGTAGAACCTTTCGCGGATCATAATTCATAACTGTTGTTACAAATGCGAAAAAAACTTAATTAATAAAAATCCCATAAATCGAATTCTGACATAACTTTAATTTGCTACATATAATGGCGGTTCAGTTTAATAAGTCTAACATTGCCGTTTAGGGTACTTATCGAAAATCTAAAATATTGATCCTAACCGTGCGTGTTTGTTTCATGTAAGGCTAGATTACAAATAACCTAAACACAAACTTTTGTCATATACGTTTTTCCTAGAATCCATCCAAAATAAAATCTCAGTACAACATTTACTTCGAGCTACAACCACGTTAAATCCTGAACTGAATAAAGTTATTGAAGCGTACTGGCCATCGATAGCTTTGTAAAGGCTTTGACCACAACACTATCAATATTACCTGTTCCTAGCATAAAGAATAATCCGGGTCGGTCGTCATTGTATGTTGCACGGACGACAGAAAGCCTCATAGCTTGTACAACGTCTTTGGTACGGTCGAGCGAATCAGCTGTACCACGGCCCATGGAACTATGGTTTTACGTACGCCTGTACCTACAACCTAAGTATTTTTTATTGCAGCAGGCAGCGGCGGCGGTGAATATAAATGCAGAGCCGCCAAGACTGAGCGCGGCAGCGTATCTGATAAGTTATTTCCGTTACTCTGGGACGACAAGTCATGCCGGATGCATGATTTTTATTTGTAATGCGGCATGCATATGACTTGGGTAACTAAACACAGGTTTTTTCGTTGATAAACTTTGTTTGAATGAACTTACACTGACTCTAACCAAACAATCTTGAGAGTGGGTGTGGTGTATTGAGAGTCGTAAATGTTATGGTATAATATTTGAATGGTTACGCTACGGTATTTATGATTTTGGATATAATGTTGTCTAATCTAATAAACTTGTTATCTATATTGCTGTGACAAATAACTAGTTTTATAGGCATAACAATACAAAGGCTGTTTAACTTGAAGCCACACACAAAGCGATGGCCGAGTGAGTGGAACCAGTTTTGAGTCTCATGTAGAGTGAGTAACAATTCTTCAATGTTTATTGTCACCTAATGGGTCCATTGGTAAGTCTGGCGTTATTATAGAGGCAGTCTGGCGGTGTAGCGAGTGTACGACGACACTCGGCTGGGAGTGGGAGTTCACATTCACACCGCCAACTAGGGTTGTCACGAGATACCGAGCAACTAAATGCATTCAATAATTTTTAATTGATTTTTTATTTTGCTGAAATTTCGTTCTCCGACAGTTCTAGGTCACATGTCCATATAGTTGGCACATCTAATAACCAAATACCCTTGGATAATCGGAGTCCACAATATAAGGGCCGGCTATACGTAAGTGTACGGTATGTGGGTCACAGGGAACATTTTTCCCTGGTAACATTGTTTAGGTTGAGCGTTTCATCCCGCGCGGCACGTTGCCCGTCAAACTGCGGAACATTGCTCGATAGTAACACGTGGCTTGAATCCGAAGTGCGCGGCCGCTACAATAAGCCTGATAACGGCTGCTCGGTTAACATAATAATTACTGTTATAAAAGAAACCCTCGGCGCTCGTATTTAATACATTTGGTAAAAGCATGCCGTCCCCGAGTCGTCGGCGGGGGAATAGAGGGCGGCAGCAAGCAGCCCTAACCGCAACAGACATTCCAACACAATTTCCCTTTTAACTCGGACTCTGCGGCCAGTATTTATCAATGGAATGATCTCACGGTCCGGGCTCACACAAGTAGTTTATTTATTTAGCATATTCATTCGACAGGTACCCCGCACGCCCGCACCGTAACCCGTCAGCTGTACACTTACTTTATTTGTGTCATTACTTTGAATTTGATTTTCTTTTGGAGTTACGAGGATATTGAACATCGTTTACTAAAGTGGTTGAGAATACAATTAACTCACACATTCATAAAGTCGAAAAGTTTTCTGACGATAATCGATTCACTAAAGCTCACTAAATCAATAGCTGAATAGAGTCACTCGAGTTTAAAATAAAAAGAGAGTAGGTACGGTATTCCAGGGTAAAAAACGCCATCGCTCTAGTGCGGGATAGATTGGAATTTTAATCGGTGAGCGAGTTACCGCACTCCCTCCTGCTCCCTCTTGCTTGAACCTAAAACAAAACATGTAAACAAGGAATTCAGCCAAGTTTATTAAATCGTGGTCAGCTCACCTGACTTGCGTGTAGCGGTTACCGAGGGCCAATTAACTGTAAGTGTAAATGAGAATAAAGTAATTAGGTCTGCACAGTTCAAAACAACTTAAAAGGTTTAATTTTAACAAAATTAATTAGGAATTTCTGACACATCCTGTGTCTACGTCCCGGCGCGTGTGTGAGTGCCACGACGTCACCCACACAGCCTTAGTGCGAGACTTGTATTAACCTGTCGATTCAACCTTGTTCCTTTGTCGCCTTGGTTTATCGTTATGCAAACGAGCTTTTGTGGCGATATCACTGACTCATAGTATTCATAAATACGATGTGTTAAGAACGTATAAGAAACTACATTCACTGGCGATATAGCGGAAGTGTTCTTGTTTGCTTTAGATAGAGCTGTGTAACTAAACAGATTGCCACTATCAGTTACTGAGTCCTTTAAGTTGTGTAACGTGAAATGCTTCACAATTATCTGTTGATTTTTTTACGTATCAGAAACAAGTCCGTACAGGACTTTTTATCAAACAAAGCGGCTATTTCGTAACATGAGTCGTAATAATAACGGCTTATAAATGTCCCACTGCGGGCCAAGGCTCCTTTTCATATGGAGAAGGTACGATCATAACTCTTGCTCTCCAGCGGGTTGGCGTGTACAGATTCGAATATTCCCGTTTTGTTTTCGTCGCCATGTTTTCCTCTACCGATTTTTAGTGGTGACTTTAAATAATAACTAAAGCATATAGATATCACCTAAAAAAATACTTTGGAACTATCAGTTTTATAAGCTGGAATCTACAACATCGTAGGAATACTTAAATCCCCTTACATCACAAATTTCTTAATACCGTATCTCTTCACATAAATAGGTCAGTTTAACTATCTCTTTATGCGATGTTTTAAATCTTCAATGACGTCAAAGCTCGTAATTAAAATGTGTCATTATAACGAGTAAAAGCGCTGACTCAGATAAATAAAAAAGCGAACAGTTTTAACGCGACTAAGCCAATTTGTAGGTAACTCCCCAGTTAAATCTGTGACTATCGAAACGTAACTGCATTTTGAACACTGAAAGCACCTGACTAAGGACTCCTCTGCTATCATATAGAGGTATCATTTACGCTCTGAAACTTGTGCCGCAAGGCAATTTGCGAGAGAGCTAGTGGCCCGCTCCCGGCCCCGTGTAAACTTGCTGACTCGTAACGAATACAAATTATGATTTAATTTGATTGACTTATTGCTGAAACAAGAGTTTACGAAGTTGATTTTACGCAGTCTTATCCTAAAGTACTTACTCGACTGCTATTGTTTTAATAATCTGATTATTCAATTAATTTTATCAACTAATATTTGTAGGTAATATTTTAAATGATAAAATACAACATTATTCCTCGTTTTCAACATAGGCTCCGTGCGGTGGAGAGAAGGAGAGCTTTTGGTTTTATCAATTAAATGTATTCAACCCTTCCATAATAGACTGATTAAGTACTAAAACTATTTTTGTAAAGACTTGCCATAAAGGTTATCGTATGCACCTGCTCAATTTCGATTTAAGCGTATAAAAGACGCATATGCAGTAGCGCTTAGTGTATGCAGATAGCTTGACATGTATGAAAGCAGTGCCGGGGTATAATAAGAAGTTTGTATAAGTTGGTATAAAAAGGCTATTATATTATAGAGAAGGAATGCTACACATTTCCCGGCGGCGGGCGGCGGTACATTGTTTTGTTGGCGGTGAGCTGGGAGACGGGGCTCGGGACAGTTGCGGCCCGCCTGGAAGTTCACTTACGTTAAATTTGTGAACTATCCGACGCTGGCCACGCGTGAAGTATTTGTTAAATATGTACATTGTAAGCATGTGTCTAGCGGGTTACGAAGTGTACAACGTTTGCGGGTGTCGCAATCAACAAATTTTGGTTTCGGATGCGGGCCAAATGCTGTTTTAAATTATATTTCGTTATTTATTCAGGTAAATGTATTTCCTTACATACAGAGGAACACTAACAAATAAATGCTTGTTGGTATTTATTTAGCTACGCTAAGAAACGACCCGCTAATTATAATTACTCAAGTAACCATAACTACAAACTTCCAGCTAATGAAAACATTGCATTAGGCCGACACACCACCTAGTTAGCAATGTAAATTATATAATTGTGTTGTATTATGAAGTATCCTCAAAAAGCAAGCAGGTAATTTTAAATTATACACTGCTCGTCGGAAAGATTCCTTTGCAAATTTTAAATTCCTTAGAATAACATTGAACAAAAAGCAGGAAGCGAATATGGGATTATAAATACGTGACGTGATGTGAAGGATGTTGGTTTTGTCCCCCCGGCTGGTGTGCGACTGTGCGCGCCGCTTTTGTTCACAATGAGAATGGCAAACAGTCGTGACGTATTTGGTGACTGGCAAAGCATAGAAATGCCGCTATCGAGCCTCACCTTCACCTCAACATTTCATAAATACATCACTTTATTTTGTTTACACTCCGCCGTAGCCTGATAACTTAGTCAAAGCGGCAAATCGAGCTTTTTATGTTGAAGTAATATTAAGTAGTACTGTGGGACCTGTCGAAAACATTCCGAAAAATGTACAAATTAAACTGGCATTTCACGGGGGATGATTCATTTTAATTTAAACCTTATTTCACGTGGCTTTAAACCCACTTAAAAAGGTATCGTGCACAACAATTAACAGCGAACACTTGTGTTAATACCAACTATAGCATGTTTCAGTGTTTCATTTTAGACTAAAACTGTAAAACTGTAGAATTGTAGAGTCGTAATTAACAAGTGTGTAACAAGGCAGATCGATATTTAAATGAGAATCCAGTAAGTGCAAAAATAAAATGTACATAATACTCTAGCATAATCAGATAGAAAAAGGTGAGGGGATGACCCAAGTTAATGGGATAGGAATGGGTGAATTGGGTACAAAAGGAGCTGGGTAATTGGGGTGAGAGATTGGAGCTGGGTGCTTGATAACAATGGTCGGCAAACTGCGGAGGCCCATACTGAAGGTAATAGAGAGAGCTACAATAAATGATATCTTTGTATATTGGCTTACCTACATAGATGTAGCTGTGTGTGTCGGGTTCTCTACAATTTAATGAACGTTAATACAGTTATCGTTCCGTTTCTTTTTATTCTAAAACAATGTAAAGCTTCTTCTGTTTAAGCTTCCTCGTAGTGTGTGCAACGTAACTCGTGAAACACCCTTTTCATAACACAATATTTTAAACGTCAATATGTGGGCAAGGATTCGTATAAGTTACACACTATACGATTCCCCAAAGGTCCAAGATTGCCGAGAAACGCATTGTTTACCTTTTCCCTATCCATATTATATTTATGTGGTAGTAAACGCTGACTAAGGTCTGATAAAACGGATACTCGGTCGGGATGCTCGGTGAAATTAAAACAAGGAGTTATTCCAACCGTCATTGGAATCGAAAACGGGGAAAAAGGGAAATAAAAATAAGGCGTAAAACGGTTGTCAAATCTGTCAGAGACAGGCATCTCGTTCAATTATCGCAACAACTCAACAGAGCGCTATTTTTTATTTTTGCTGAGCCTCTTTTGTCTCTAAGTCCTTTTTTATGAACAGAATTTAGCTTTGGGTAAATTTTGTTTAACCGTACTTACAAATAGCGATGATTGATGCACATTTTTGTGACTATATAAAGTTTCTTAAGCTATCTGAGGGTAGTTTAGCGCGTTTGAGGATAATTTTTCTATTAATATTTTAGTATCTAAATAAAGTGAAAATATTGACTCTACATAAAAGCGCTGATCATTGTCACATCGGTCTCATGATTTGTGTATCCTTAACAATGCGTATGCCGTAGTAGGAAACCTACTCAGAGCAAATATTTGGTTGACCTACAGGTATTTGTTCCGGATCTAAAAGTTTGAGCATGCATGGCGTCATATGGGAAAACTTTGACATGCAGAGCTTTAAGTAATAGAAAATAAACTCAATAATTGTGATATGAGCAGACTTATACCAAAGATTGTGATTCATACTTACATTTGTAAGAACACCTTTCACAGAACGCGGTTGTCTTCGAAAGTATTTTCCGACGCGTCCATGTAGGAGTCATAAAATAAAATTATTAAGTACCAACGATAAACTTGTCGCTCTCGAGTCGAGATAACGTCAAACAAAATGAAAAGAAATAAATATTTTTATTTCATTTTATAACGTAGAGATGACGTTTTATCCTATATTCCGCTCGTATCTGTGGGATATCAATATATATCACAGAGATCACATATGAAAGGTAGAAGTACATGCACACTTCAAGGTCGATAGAGCTTCCTGTAGGCGAACATCAGGAACTAAGCGAAAGCCAACAAGCGTGCTCATAAAGCTTCGTCTTTAATAGCATAGACGGCATAGAGTAATAAAGTCTCTTTTATTTACACTAAGGAATCGCTCGGGAGCTAATAATGATTCCGAAGCGGAACAGTATTGAATATTGGAATAAAAAGCTTAATAGGTCGTGACTGTTTCTGACTGTTTTATAGCGGAGTAAAATATAAATATTTTCGACTTAGACTTTGAGTTTTTTTACGCATATTACTTTTCTTTCTCTTTGTTTATTTCTTTTACACCTTATGAGTTGAGCGAAACGCCAACGTGCCATTAAGAAAAATATAGAACACCTTATTATATGCGGTGCTTTGGTAGCTTGTGTAATAACATTTTATTTCTCAGTGTGTCGTATACTCTTGCTATACAATTGTATGAAAGGACAAATGTAAAGCGGTCTATTGGGGAGGGCCATGTTTAGTAGTTGATGTTTACGGGCTGATGTAATGATAAAAAAGGTAGTCGATTGTTATTTTTGTTCATTACGCGCCGCCGTCAAACATTTTTCCAAACGTAGGCTAAAATAAAGTCAAGAGAATTGATGTCCCCAAACAAATATTGACAGTAAGGCGTCACCGGCACGTTGATGTTGTTACGTAACAATAATACAGTCGGCACACATAGCTACAAATTAAAAATACCTCCGAGATTGCGTTACGCACGCACAAACCCTGAAAAAGGTCCGACTGAAACTTTCTAGGTACCTCAGGTAGGTGTATTTTATCTTGAAAAGGTTTCTCAAGTGAAATAATTCGTTTGGCATTTTACACGTATGATATCCTAGGAATTGCTTAATGGTTGATGTAATCCATACATATAGCCTTAAAGTTTTGCATCGGGATCGTTTTTTTCTTAGTTTGAGCACGATAACAGACGTGAGGCGTATTCATGTAGATCCACGCATTTGTACGCAACCTGTCCCGCGTCCCAGATGGGGCATAAAGTAATTTACACACACTCATTAGCATAGCTCAGCGAGCATATCTTAACAAACACTTAGCGGTTTCCGCATCGTATAACGTTATGCGGCCACTATTGTTACTAATCCGTCCGTCCATAATAGCAAGTCTTGTAGAGTAAAATGCAAATATCCGGCACAATTCCTCGACAGGCGAGGCCAAAGTTAGACCATGCTTTTTAATTTACCGAGTGCCTCCATTACCGACCTTATCGTGCCAGTTGCCCCCAGATCTGAAATAGGGTGCTCTAAAATTGCCTTCTTATTCAGATTATCCTCAGCATGCGCCGATGTTGAAATTTAGAATGTTGTGCGTCGAACGGCAGTTATTGAGCCTTAATGGGCCCGGGATGCTCTATCTAGCGTTATTTGCTCTCGTCCGTGTCGTTAAAAACAATGAAATGAATTCCGGTACGTCATTACTGAAATGAAATAGGACCATTAGAACTTGTACACAGCTATATTATAATTATCGGTAAAACAAATCTCAGCGGACCCCGCATTGATTCAATATTTACGTATGCAGTACTAAAATCAGGGCCGCGCTACATGCGATTGGACTGATTTAGACGCAAAATTAGGTTAGTGCTTACAAATTCATTAGTAGCTGTTACATTGGAAAGTAAGATACGCTTTTCAATAAAACTTTCCGTCGTAACGAACTATCATTTAACATTTACTTTCATTTAAACACAAAATGTAGAGTTCTCTCGCTCACTGGTAATTCGTTAGCAATTCCGTATTTTAGAACTTAATGTAAAATTCCTGGGACCAGGTAAGACTGGCAGCTCTTCAGGGAACATATTGTAGGGATACTTGTACCACTAAACATGTGGTACAAAGGGCTCACACTAATCTGTTTTAAAAGTACGTGGGTAGTACAGTCAATGTAACGCGAATTCCTGGAAATTAATATGATTGGGTAAGCTAAACGTTTGTATGATAATTGAATGATTCTATGAATTGGTCTATACGTATAGAAATAACTTTTTTTTCTTTAATGAAAGGAGAGATTGATTAGTTTTCTGTGAATTAATAAAAAAAAATTAGGTTGTCTTTTGAAAAACATTGTATTCTGGGTAATCAATTTCACATATACATTTTTATTGTTCATATTAGGTCTGGCGTAAAAATCTGACATTTAGTTAAAATGAGTTCTCAAGTAAAAGGCTTATGTCTCTTTTTGACGAAAAATTCTGGTATTCTAAATCCAACATTTGTGTCCTAATATACCAAATTATTGTCTAACTAAACCTAGAAGCTAGAGCTTCGTAACATTGCAACTAATTATTTATAATGGGTATCGGCCATTAATGTCTTAATTATTCTAATTAGTGTTAATTACATGTACCTAACTATTTCTCGACGAAGTTTAGTCTGTAGCTAGCGTAGGTATGGTACATTTAGTACATATACATATATTATAGTAGTACCTACATATGCATATTTTTATTTTGATAGACGAGTAAATATTTTTTTTAATATATTATTATTCTACGATTTATTTGAAAAAAGGAAAGCAGAAACTTCACGTGTGATATGCCTCTTGTTAAGTATTTTTGGACCTAACCCTAACAAGCCATCTAACACTTGTGTCGAAATTAATTGTCCTGAGAACGCGTTTTATTATTTCAAGCCAGCCGAACGAATACGGTTTCGTGGGCACACATGACTCACAATCGCGAATTGACTAATTTAAATTAGTATCAGCCGGCAGTGTTAAGTATTTTATCCTTCAAAGACCGAAATGATAGGATCATGGGTTTAGTGGTACTATTGATATTCGCACAGTCAAGTGTTTCGGCGGCCATTGACCACCGGAACTAGCTCATAACATTAAATTGGGACGCTCGTTTAACTGTTCATTATTACCAACATTGCGTTCATTAAGAAGCTTCAGTTTTCGTGAATGTACCGATGTAATCCAAGCGACATTTAGAATGCAATTAGGTATTTAGGTAGACTGGTGGGTTCAAGCAAATACAAAACCAGTTTAGATTTTAATTATTTTTAATTACCGCGTTTTTCTCAGCCGTTTTTAATTTTAATGTATATGCTTCGTACCATGTTCTTTTATAATTATTTCTTAATTTAAATCTGGGTATGGTTAAAGAATGTTAACTAGCGTCTGTAATTATCATTGTCTATTCTCGTAGCAGAATACATTAATATCATAATTGTTTTAAATACTGGCTGTGATACGTACTTACCTAAAAACTTCGTAATTGTGTAAGTTCCTTACATAAAACTGGTCTACGTTTACTCTAGTACCATTAAATCAATAGAAATCTAATATATAAAATTCTCGGGTCACGGTGTACGTAATTGAACTTCTCCGAAACGGTTCGACCGATTTTTATGAAATTTTGTATATGCATTCAGTAGGTCTGAGAATTGGCCAACATCTTTTTGTCAAGTCGCGGGCAACAGTATTAAATAGAAAAGGTGATTCTATGATCTAAACGAATAAAAGGAATGTAATTGTATTATAGTTTTTCAGGCAAGCGAAGTAACAACTATCTATCATTAAGACGGAATTTCTCAGAGGGATGCACAATAAGTATTTCATATTGTGATAGAATACTTTAATTGCCTTTTTAATTGGATTTTCTTGAAGTTTGGAATGTTTCTAAGAAAGTGTACTCGAAGTAGCGATTCCATTAAAATGTATAAAGCAAGTATTTTCGTTTCTTTTAGCGGAATAAACGCTTTAATGCGTCAACGAATGAAAAACATTAAAAATAATATATTTTATGAATTTGCTGGCAATTATGGTGATGTTTATATAACCAGTTTAATGGGTGATTACTGTACAGTTCCTCTTAAATTAGATACTAAAGCTATTTTAGTTAATTATTTTAATTTTGCATTAGCGACAACTCATTTCTATATCCGACAAAACGAGTATTTTATGAGAGTTTTTTTAGAACATTAGACAATTAAGCGAGTTAATAACCGAATGACGTCTGAGGATATAAATTATTTATACTGGACAGTATTAAAATGAGGGCATTAATACCGTCCTTAGTTGCTCTTTCTTCTTTGATTCCTAAGTATTTGAGAGAGCAATCCGAGCTGAAGCCATTTAGCAATTCAGAGTGCCTTTCCTACTAACTACGAGTACCTAAGCCACCAAATATCGGCAGTTAAATCGTCTCTCGAACTTCAAGTTAAAATCCTTAGTTGAAGTCCGACCCGCCGTAGTAAATCACTGGTTGAACAAGCACACATGCCCTAATGGGGAGAGTTCCTTCGAATAGGAACGGACTGAATTGTTGCCTTTGAAAACAATACATTCAACTAGACCCTAAACTAGATTGTAATCGTTGAACTAATCTTTTGTAAAAACAATACTACCAACTTCTTTGTACTGCGTAATCTCAGTGTTGTGAATTTCATTAACTGATGGAAATATTCAAACACGTGAATGAGCGCATTTAATAAATCTATTATCATTTCAATAGCTTAAGCACTAAAAACGTTAAGTGAATTGATGTTTTGGAATTGCATTCAGATGGACCCAAATTACCTAAAACAAATATTTTATTGTTCGCATTGTAGAGCAAATAAGAATGCTTAAAATTTATTTACTTATATTTCGTAAATCATTTTAAACTTATTTATAAAACGGGCACTAAATAAAACTAAATACGGTTTCGGTGGCATTTTACGATGGAACAAAAGAGCGCGGATTTTATGGGACCCGAAGCCCTATTTTCTTCGATTAAATACGGTAAGGGGAATACGCATTTTGAACTTAGCATATACCATCACGCGAGTATTTCCCATAGGGGTAGGCACAGATGTACTATTGAGTGTTCATTTTGTTTTCGCTGAGACCCGTTTTAAATCCCATGGTGAGCTCCAATCCGATTGTTATTTATTAAGGATCAATTTTGGTTTCCAAAATGAGATTAAGAGATCTTTTTGCAAAAACATAATCTGATAAAATTGATTGAAAAACCGTAGGTAGGTAAGTAAGATTAAGATGTAAGATTTATTGTGCGTAATAAGAAGAGCATTTTAGCTACGAATTTAGTTTTTAAATTACACTTAGGTAGATATTTTGTTACCTTATTAGGATTGTGAACTTAGTCATATTCAGTAATGTGCATAAAGGTGGCTAGGTAATAAAACGTAATTTAACCACAAAGGCCTAACTTGTAAAACAAAGAGATATAACCAACAGTTCAGGCCTTGTGTGTACTGTATAATGACGCAATGTCATCGCCTTCCTTATTTAGTTATTCTTCTAGACCTGAGTCACCTTCAGGTTAATATAAATTTGAATTCAGAGATTCCGTGATTTATTTTGTAGGTGCTCCTCGACAATACAGCTTTCTTGGATTTATAGCTACACACACGTGCACGTATTGTAAGTCGATTCAGGGGATTTTATGCATTCATCCAGAGAATACCTACGCTTAAGGCACATAATCCTAGCTTATTACTAAGCGATGCTTAGAAAATATAACATGACTTTAAAATATTCTGCATTTAAACGTTTTCAACATTATTCAAAACGAAAGCGTCTGTTGACTTCGGTAACAAATTGCTTGGTTATACCAAAATAAAAATACAAATGAGTTCCCAACAAAAATCTGGATAGCTCAATTTGTATTCACTACGCCCTTTTACCACGCTACTACAGGTGTTGGCAAGTCTGTTATTAAATAGCTTTCGTAAAATATGTAAAAATCGTAGAAGACCGCTCTAAGCCCGAACTGATGTGTTTTGGAAACTTGCTACAAATAACTTTTACAATGAATCTTGGATTTGTCGACCTACTTTTATCAGAACGAAATACTTTCATAACAGTAACCAAACAGGACAGTATCTGGCCGCACCTACTCGAAGGGGGAATGATTAATAACAGAAATTAACGTTTACATAATTCCCAGCTTCCGTTTACTTTCTATACAGATATTATGATAATAACTTTCGAAACTGTTTTGAGATCATCCGACTGTTGAATGTGAAATTATTGTTCCAAGTGTTTTCTGTTTCTTCAATGGGAACGTTTTTTGAGACACGCGCTACGTAACAGCTGCAGTTTTCAGGAAGAATATTGCTTATAAAATATACATTCAATATGGGATCATTCAATATTTTTTGTTTATAGTGTTAACGGTACTTATTATGATTTTCAGATTCATTCTTCGGTTGAGATTGTTTGACATGCATTCGGAGACTGTTTATGTTACAGTTCGAGATGAATGGCCATATGTTATATTTTTCAGTCGGTCGATGTATTGTTACCGAGACCCGCTTTGATTGAACGACCTATCATAGCTTCGTACATTAGCACAATACTGAGCTTTAAGTCATAAATATTTATCCGATCGCATGAAATATTTATAATAATAACAATTTCAGAAGAACGATCATACTCGATAAAATAAAATACATTTTCATCCTTAACGATGTGATAGATTCATCAGTTACTTCCCTGCTTACTACGATAATAAGAAGCATATTATATCAAATCATAACAAAATCATTGCATAATACATATTATGCTCGTACTATTTCAATATTCGTGAGCTCTATCTATTGTTTGACTACAAACAATGTTTTAATTTTTATCTCCTTCAACATTCACATAACAAGTCACCAGACCAGATAATGAACCGGATGATATGGATACATTAAAACGAATGACTCAAGTCGAGTAATGTGGAAGTCACTAATAACAGAGATAAGCGCTACTTATATGGTAATCGCCTTTTTAACATTTAGCTGCTATTTAAGTAATAAGTGAGCTGAAACGAATTAATGACACACCTCAGTGCAAGTTCAAGTAAATTTATTTTTAATTCGCAAAATGTAACGGAACCTTTTTAAGAAATAAGGGAAACAGCTATAATTCTTGTCTCTACGTCGTGGAAATGACTTCGATGTTAATTAAGGACGGGTATATTACATTCTATGAATAGATATTGAAGGCCCATTACATCTTAAGTGGCTTTGGTAATTTTATTAAAATGCTGTGAGAAGCCTTAGTGGGGGCGGCATGTGCGGCGGGGGCACGCGCGGGGCGCGGCGCCAGGTGCGCGCACAGCTGACGCCGGCGCCCGCGCACATGGCGGAGCGTGCCAGCCGCGTGCCGCGCGCCACCTCACTCCTCACTAATTTCATTTTATTAGCTTCCTTTGATCCTTCTTTCATATATCTACCCCTAACAGCCGAACAGTTGCTCTCGCTTATAGCAGCTTTACACTCCACTTATAGGTAATGCCGGAGAGCCGCACTAAATTATTACTCGCGGTACGTTTTATTTTAGCCATTTCCATTGCTTGGTTTATTGATTGTTAAAATAGAGGAGAGCACTAAGTACAGATCTAATTGATGTTTGATTGCTACCACGTCTTCTAGGAACAGGTAAGTTGTAGAATTTGCGGGTATATTATAAATGTGGAAATAACTGCCTGTTATGTTTTTACAACCAAGCTGTATAAGAGCTTAATTGTCACAAAAGCTCTTGTTTCATAGGATACTTATTTTAAGCTATGAGCTTATTAACTGCGTAGTGCCTATATCCGAATTGGGCTTAAAAAACTTGTTTAAATCGGAACAGAAGCAAATCACTCAAAAGCTTATATTATTTCAAAATGCTCTATCCTTCTTTACTACAAGTGCATATTTCGAAGAATACTTGTTCCATATTGTCTCTACTTGCAAACTTCAACAAAATTCATTCATATTCTCAACTAATCATCTAGACACCGTCTGACCATGAGGTGCTAGTATAAAAAAAATACCCGTAGTAGACCCTTTTCGGTAGTGGCGTCCGTTATTGTCGCAGGTAAAATCAATTAACGAGCCTTTTTATAATTGCCGCCACGAATTTAAGATGTCTGCAAATATCACTATACAGGTAAGTAAATCCCGTAGACATTACTAATAAGAGTTAATACTAAAATATGTGTAAAATTACACTTTTATGTATGAATGTGATTTTACAAAAAGTTTAATAGAATGCCGAGCTTTTCAGGTCTACTCGCAGAAAGGCTTAGTTCATTCGTTTTGTGGCGAGTCGAGCGGATTATAAAGATTTATTCTCGCATTTCCGGTCTAAACGCTGTTGTATTTCAGTTAAATAAGTTTTCTTAGTTTCTAATTATTTAGTAATCTGCACATGAGCTTTGATGATGTCAATTTTATAATTTTTAGTATATTCAATAGTTTACGGTTACAGGAGTATTGTAATTCGTTTACAAAATGTAATGTGAGGTTTGGTACCAAACCATACAAAAATATTTTTTTTGTGGCAAAATCGCCACAAAATTAGTGAAACGAGACTTAAGCTCGTTCAACGAAATAGTGAATGAAACTGTCGCGTTCATTGTACGACACATCCTGTGTTAATGTTGTTGTATACCTGCCATCCCTTCTAACTGCTATTTATAATAGTCGTCTACCTGATGCCCAACCCGACGTGGTCTTAACAAAAGGATGCGTATTGTATAACAATCGGAGCGGTTTGCGTGGCGCAGTTGAGCGAGCCCGGTATTGTTTGTTGCATCTCCGGCCGGCATCGGCAATGAGTCAAGCGCCCCGCTGCCGCTAGTGACTCAGGTATTTATGAATGAACGTGACGAGCCAGCGAGTGGGATGATCGGCCGCGGTCACAGCCAGGTAGAAAATTACACTTTTGGAATACTTTGAACAGTTCGCGTCGAGTAGGACTACTCAACTCGGTGGTCGAGGAGAGCCGCAGAGCGGGGCGCGGGGCGCCCTCAACGCGCATGCGTCGAGCTCTTTTACCGAGACGATCCGACGATCCCTCCCTCTCAGTTGATATAGAATCGTCGCGCGAGCATACCGTGCCGTCATGTACCGTTCGCCAACTTTCTCGAGTAGTGATGTGATACGATACCGACGTACAGACGCGACTCGTCATTAGATGTTATTATAATTATTAACTATATGTTTATTTTGAAGCAAGTTCTACGAGTGGAGTTTAGTGAAGGAAATGTTACAGTGACTGAAAAAAAATTGGATTTAAAAACAAAATGAGGTGGTTTATAGTGACAATGAGCGTGATGGTGTGGGAAACAATTTTAGCCGGTATCGCACCCCCAGGCTCGTGCCCTGCGGTGTGTGCGTGTAAGTGGAAAGGAGGCAAGCAGACTGTTGAGTGTGTGGACAGAGCTCTTATCACAGTGCCCGAGCCAGTAGATCCTGCCACGCAAGTATTGGATCTTTCCGGGAACAATCTTCAAATTCTTCCACAAGAAGCTTTCGCCAAAACAGGGCTGCTCAACCTACAAAGAGTTTATTTACGCAATTGTAATATTGGCCAAATACATGATAGAGCTTTTAAAGGCTTAACAAATTTAGTAGAATTAGATCTGTCGTATAATTTACTCACAGAGATTCCTTCAGATAGCTTTAAGGATGTTCCGTTCCTTAGGGATCTTACGCTGTCTCAAAACCCTGTATTGAAAGTACATTCAGACGCTCTTAATAATCTCGGTAGCGTCGTCAAGCTGGATCTATCTAAATGTGACATTAGAGAAATAGCGCCTGATGCGTTTAGAACTTTGCGCTCGCTAGAATCGTTGAAGCTTAACCATAATAAGTTACGCGATATACCATTAAGTTCATTGGAAAAAATTGATAAACTGAGAGCCATTGACTTGTCCGACAACCCTTGGACTTGTGACTGCCGGTTGCGAGATCTCAAGCTGTGGTTGGCAAAACACAAATTGCTTTCCACTCCAAGCTGTTACGCACCCACACGACTTGCTAATCGACCATTTTCGGAGTTACCTATTGAAGAGTTTGCTTGCAAGCCTGAGATATTGCCAGCCAGTCGGCATGTCGAAGCAGCTGTGGGTGCAAATGCTACCATTACTTGTCGGACTGAGGCCATGCCAAGTGCAACCATAAATTGGTATTGGAACGGAAGATTGCTTCAGAATGGAACTCATTTCAATTCACATCAAAAAATTTATATCTTTGAAGAAGGGGATTCGAAAAAGAAGTCATCGTTAATACTCACCAACACTCAGGAATCTGATTCTAGTGAGTTTTATTGTGTCGCTGAAAATAAAGGCGGGAATGCTGAAGCCAATTTCACGGTGCACGTGACACAACTCGCAGCAGGAATGGCCTCTTTAGGAAGCGCCCAGATTGCTAGTTTAGGAGCAGCCTTATTCTTGGTTGTTGTCGTAATTTCACTAGCTTTGCTGATTACATTTGTACGGTTTCGGCCAACACCAGCCTGCGAGAGCAAGACACCTAATACTATAGACAGAGTCGTTTCTGGAAACGAAGTACATCCTACGTCGACAGATCGGCCTCATGTTGCTGTTTTGGCTAACAGACAAGATTCTCCGAATTACAACGATCAGAAATGCAATCCTGTTCTGAAACCACCAAGATCGAATGATATACCTTACACTACAAATCATTATGAAGGAAGAGGAAGCGTTGTAACTGCTGGGGGGCCCATTGTAGTGTCTCCCACAGTTTCGGGGAATATAGACCCAGATCTTATAAACGACACGAGGCCAGATAGTGCTGCGCGTCCAGGAAGTGGCGAGTATGCCCGGGAGACTTCAGAATCCTTATATCCATCTGGTCTTTGGGATCAAATGAAAATGAATCAAGCCAGTAATTTGGCTAGGGCGGTCAGTACGGCAATACCGACGTACTACAATGACCGAACGCCAATAATAGAGAACTGCAGCGTAGACGGGTCGCAGGAGGAGCTGGGCTACATGAGCCGCACGTTCCCGCGGTCGCACGCGGTGACGGCGCCGAGCCCCGCGCCGAGCGGCGCGCCGGCCGCGCCGTACCCGCCGGACTACGGGCTGCCGGTGGGCGGCGCGCGCACGCTGCGAGTGTGGCAGCGGGCGCCGCCGGTGCTCCCGCCCGTGGCCGCGCTCAAGCGCGTGCTCACCATCACCAGGCCCTCGGCCGACGATCACTTTCAGGATGGCTGTGCTACTGATGTATAATCTGATAAAAGAACGCATTGTTTGCATATCTAGATGACATGTCAGAATTGTAAATTTGTATCCTAAGCTAGAAATCATCTAATACGTAAGGTATGTGTAATTTATACTTAAACAGGTTGTTAGTGTAATATTTTTTGTATCATATAATTTATTTAGATAATTAATGGAAAGTTACATTGGATCCAGATGCGAAGGGTCCGCGACTGATTAGTTGAAGAATGTAAGTGTAAATTATAACGTGATATGGAATGGTATCGTCTATGATCGCCAAATAATTAAAATACTGAATATAAATATATCTTGATTGTTGAAACTCAAGTAAGATGTTAAATGAATATTAATAATACTATCTATACTGTGTAAAATATACACAACCTATCCAAAGATATTGAACTCCCCCTGAAAGTAATATAAATCAAATATTACTATTATTGTAATTCAAGATGAATGTTAATCAATGTACGATAATGAATGTGTAAATTTTATGTTGAAAAGGAATAAGAGTTTTAGCAGTAAAATGGGAAAAAAATAAACCTGGCGATTGTAAAATGTATTTTTTGTTTGAATTGGTTCCACCTTATTAACTCTAACACTAACGCAATGAATCAGTGATATGTCACCGCCGCCTATGAAAGTGTCTGTTTAGTGTCACGGTGGCATTTGAAGTGGCGGCGAGTCCCATTTATATTCATATCAGTTCGCAAACGTCAAATGCTGAACATGAGCCTCATTATGCCGCGAGAGAATATTGCCGGAATCAGCGCCTCGCCGCCGCCGCGCCAAGTCCGGCCGCACGGATTGATGACACTATTATGTTGTTATTACCACTTACAACGATGACGCTGTCAATCCCTTTAGCTGCTACATTTGTTTGACTATTTATGACCACGTTTCTATTTCATTCATATGCTAAAAAAACGGTAATGGAATATGTTTGTCTGATGAAGTACTGTACGCTAGCTAGACAGGATGGCGTGGGCGGTTTGTTCGTGGTAAACTTGCGATAGAGAGTTACCATGGCCATGCTAATGGAGCTCTAAGTGAACAAAACATTTCACTTCTCGGATATGTCGTAAGGCAATAAGCATATTTTATTCTATGCAGCAAAATTAGTACGCCCATAAAACACGAATTAACCCCCGAATTAAAAGTCCCTTTATGTTTTCATTGACTGACCATTTCACGTTACTCGGTATTTTTTTATTTTAACTGCTACTTTTGACTTCGCAATTCAGTTGAATTTTGCAAACAGATGGCTAATTTCCTTCATGCAGACAAGGTTACATTTTATAGCCATCGTATCCGGACAAACCGGTTCGAGTTAACTTGTTCATTCATAGTATCGAAAGGAGTAACTTTTTGAATATACGATTTAGAAGGAAACAATATTATGTACCATTGAATGTCGATATAAGAATGAAATCGACCTAAAATATTTTCTATGGAGAGCCAGTGTCATGTCGACAAAAAAGGGAAAAAAGTTTCAAGCGCACCTTCCAACCCACCGGAGAAAAACCGGTTAACGTTATTTCATTTCCGTTCGATTCAGTTTTTATTAGAACCGAACTCTAAACGGGTTCAATGGAGGTGAGAATTTCGAATCAAGATTTTTAAGGCAAAGTATTGTATTACATCGAAATTCGTATTTACATAAATAGGCTGGTTATTTTGTTTGACGAAGACAATCGATGTCAGATGTTTTAAGCGTGATACAATATTTTGATGTACACTTTAATTTGGGTTAGCGTTTTGTAGGTACGTAAATTTTAGATAGTTTTATATTGAATTGTTTATATTATAGAGGTAATTTTATTGTGATGTGATTTTTCAATTGACTGATCGTCGACATCAATTTGCAATCAAAACAGCTAAATTGGCTTTGTACTAACGTAAAAAAAGCGACGACAAAGCAACATAAGGTTTACTTTCGTACAATATTGTCGAGGTGTTATAATTTAATCTGTGTCGTTCTGTGCTAAGGCGCCGGTGCTTCCGACCGATCCGAGATATTATCTTCTAACTTTGCCCAAGATCTATGGTAGGTGAGCCTAAAAAGGCCCCGTGCCTAAAAAGGCCCACGTTCAATATTTTGTAAGTTGCAAGTTCGAATAAGTTCAAATTGCTCGCCAATGTTCGGTTTGTACCATAGACAAAACTGCAACTTCATATCAAAAGGAAAGTGACCCCATGTTTTCAGTGTTTAACAGTTTGTCAGTGGAGTTGCAAATGGCGTACAGTTTATAACCTCATGCTCACAAACTTTTTAGTATTTCCTAAGAAAAACATGCCGTTTTCGTAATTCTGTTCACATACAACGTTACTTAAACTTGTGGGCACTACTGACAAGGTAAGTAATGTTTGAATCCTTTGACAGTTTTCAATTAAAAGAAGTAATTACATATATCAGTTGAAGTCCCTATCAAGGCCCACTACATGGACGTCTAATAAGGCCCGGGCCTATATAGGTCTATGGAAAACCATAATTGTTTTGGAATCTTAAAGATATTTTGTTTTTTTTTTGCAATTTAAGATAAATAAGAAGTTACTAGTAGGTAGTACCTACCTATCTACCTAATTTAACTTAGTTCAGATCATAAATTTGTTAAATTTTAGTAAACTTATGAAAGAAAGAAAAATATTGTATTTGGCACACATCATTCACAACAATATACATAGTATGGTGGTCGAGGTGGTAGTATGTTAAAGTCGTTATACATTTTGTTAAACTGAAACAGTTTTGCCGTATCTTAAAACTAAATATTTAACTATTATTTCAGGGTTTACAAAATGGAATCAACCGATAAAAAATACGTGGTAATTGGACTGAGAGACAACTTAAATCAGCTATTGAATCAGTCACAAGCAAGCAGATGTCACAACGACAGGCAGCAGCAACCTTTAAAATCCCAAGAAGAACTTTACGAAACCCAGATTGTAATTAAAGGCATAATTAATATGGTAGAAGTTCCTATTTAAATGATTATTATTTTTCTATACTCCTAAGAAGGCCCGCCGAAATTGTGACGGTATTTTTTTCACGAATTAGTTAAGTAAATGTTGATCTCTCCAAAAGTGATCGTTAGAATAGCACCACAAAAGTGTTTTTAGTTGTTTATTTTTTGAGATTTTTATTTTGTAGAAGTATTTAGTTTTGCTACGCCTATGAAGGCCCACCGTCCAATTTACGACCAAAAACTATTGTAATAGACTGTTTACCTAGGAATATCATATGTTAGGTTAAGCGTTACGTTTTGAGGTAGACTTTGTATTTATAATGTTTAGAAATAACGTAATTGTTATTGGGCCTTGTTAAGTACCTATGTTCCTAAAAAGGCCCACTTTAGATGTTTTTAAAAACCATTGTTTTTATAAGAAATTCCAAATAAATATGTTGATTCGTATGTTGTATTTATTCACAAATAAATGAGTAATATTTTGATTAAGTTGGTTTTTCTATTTTATTTCAAAGTTTTTATTTATTCCAATTTTACAAAAAATGGGCCTTACAAGGCGTACCTACCTTACACATAAAATCACTTAAGGTTAACAGGCTAAGTTTTCTTTTTATACATATAACTCAGCATGATATAAGATTGTGTGACTGCCACGTATTTCGATTGTTTCGGTCATCTATACTAATATTATAAAGCTGAAGAGTTTGTTTGTTTGTTTGTTTGTTTGTTTGTTTGAACGCGCTAATCTCAGGAACTACTGGGTCGAATCGAAAAATTATTTTTGTGTTGAATAGACCATTTATCGAGGAAGGCTTTAGGCTATATAACATTACGTTGCAACTATTAGGAGCGAGGAAATAATGGAAAATGTGAAAAAAAACGGGGAAAATTATTCATCCTTGAGGGCTTCCGTTGCGTGCGCTCCGAAAACGGTTCAAGATACCAAAAATATATGTATGAAAGAATTATTCCTATTGAAATGATCTAAAAAAATGTCCAGGACAGTATATGTCTATCTTTTAAGATTAACTCACTAGAACCGTTTTTATGGTAATCAAATTCGGACGAAATTAATGCATTTGTTAAGAGTTGTATCAACGTATCAGGTTGTGGAGAAAATCAATACGTACTTCTGCCACAAGAAAATAAAACTAAAAATATAATTTACGCAGAAGTAGCTACTTTAAAATAATTATGTTATTTTAAAAATTTAAAAACTAAATTGTCTAAAATAATAACAGAAAATGACGAGGATAAAGTCGTGGGTAACAGCTATAATTTATAAAGCTAAGGAGGTTGTCTGCAAAAATAAATGATGCCCAAAATAATTATTCCACGCGGACGAAGTCGCGGGCACAGCTAGTCTATTTATACGTACAAATGCTCGTATATTATTTTCGTAGTAAGCACACAAAAAGTAACTCAGACATTCATAACGGCCGCGTTTAATAACAGTATTTATAATATCGTGAAGTAAAAACCCGATAATTTTCTATTAGTACAAAGGTTAGTCTAACTTAGCTTAAACAGGTTTAGTACAAAATGAGTTATAATTTAACAGACGCTTATACACTAATCAATATCCCAAGAAAGTAAAGCTTTTCCTACAAGTTAGCCTCTGATAGTTTCAGATTAAATAATTTCTAAAATACCTTTTCGAATTAGATGCAACAACAGATTTTAGTATAACAATTAAACAAAGTGTGTACTTGAATATGAATGTTATGCAGAGATAATAAATAAAATAATTGACCGCTAGAAGCAATTGGTACAAGTAAGCCGGAGAAAATAAAATAGTGTTTTTTTCTTGTATCTTTGGGCTGCGTTCGGGATGATTGTGTTGCGAGAGTGCCTTTTGTAGGCTTTTATCGTAGGTGTGGTTGAATGACGCTCTTGGGGATGGTCACTTCCTTTTCGAATGCCTTTTTATTATAATAGGGTTTATTTTATCTCTTCGTTTAAGTTTTTTTTTAAGTATAGCCGACGTTTTTGTTAATTGGGTACAATTTAGTGTTGTGGAGGTTTGAAAACTTTTTGAACAGATTTTTGTAGATTGATGTAATCGATTAGTAGTCGGGGAATGGGATATTTTGATGTGCAAATAAATAACATGTTCATATTATATAGAGCTGTAACTGTAGTCTTCTATCTGTGTTCATAAGAGTTATTCCAATACGTTGCTTTTAATGATAACTTCATTTGTTTTATTTTATAAACCCGGGATTGTATAAAATAAAAGAGCGTTTTTTCCCACTAACGTCCTATTGTTCTCGACTGCGGAGAGTTCTCATAATAATGAAAATAAAACGTTAATAAAATCTTCAATTAATGTTTAAAAGAGGTCAGACTTGATTTCTGATTATTTTATACACGAATTAAGTTCTAGAAGTCGATTATGTCATAGACGTGGATTAAACTTCAACCCGGGCACCTTAAATCATCTAGGGAAATTAATTGTTTACTACTTCCTACATTAAGAAATTTCTCACTAATTCCTAGACTATTCAAAGTGAAATCGTTATTATGAAAACCTTTTAGATACAAAGCGACCCGCTTAACACCGAGAACAAAATGTTTACGGTATAGAAATTAACTAGTCACTTCCATCTCACAAAGTTAAAGAAACATTGAATTAGAATTACAGCCGACAAACCACCAATCCGCAACAATTAATTTCGCGAGTCGACAAGTATCCAAAGTTTCTTGTCTATTAACATTTCGAATACTATAAGATAGGTAGTTGTGAAGTTTGATAAGACAAACAATTGTATTGGAATAAGTAAAATTTTGTAGAACGACAACCTTATTTACCTACCATCAATGGCTTAGCTTTCTTCTCGTAAAAGCGGAGACTTTCGCTGACAATAATGATGTTTCGGGCCTCGCAACAATGGGAACTCAGGCAGAGCGATCTTGATTGTTCGCCTGAATATTTCAATTGTGCACTGCTTCCAAGGTTCGCTCTTTGTATATTCATTGCTATCATATTTTGTCGTGTAACGTTTGTTATTTTATCGTTTGTTAGCTTTCGTCGTCTTAGTGGTTTTTACGTTTGAGTGTCTCGTTTGTTAGACTTAGTTATTCCGTTTGCTTAGTACGTTATTGTAAGATACAGGTAGGATCACATAAGAATAATTTTGAGAAAACCTTTTTTTTTTTCATTTCAAAAATAAATTTTACATCGAAAGCAGAGTGGTTACGTGGTTATTTGAGTTTCATATTACTAACGTTTTGTTATAGCTTGATCGATTTTTATTAACACAAAGTCTACAACTTGAGACGTTGAGACTATAAATTACAAAACTTGATGCTTAAGTTGCACGAGTTAAATTGTTTAACTTTAACTAATAATACCCAACATGATTTCTATATTTACTTATTGAAACCGAATGTAAAAATAACATGAAATGTTACTTAGTAGTTTTATCTCAATAATAAACATGGATTATATTTTATCCAATATTGTGCTGAGTAGAGAAATGATAGATCGTGCCATTATTTTTCTTTACGACCTAATGTTTTTGCTCGAATAGCTTATTGTTTTTAATGTTATGTTCTATACCTCTATCTATAATAATCTATTTGCTGTTAATGTCAACTATACAATTAGAATGCACAGCTATAGCACCCTAACAAGCTCACGAGCGGACGAGATGGCATTTACAAATCAGAAAAGGCAAAGGTGACACTTAAAAATGCTGGAAATTATTAAATAATTACCCCAACTTTCTTTAGCGTTGGATTTTTAGAAGTAATATTTATTTAATTATGTCGAATGTGTTACAACTTCTGGTTGACCTTTTAAAACGTTGGAAGAAGTAATACCAATTTTTTTTCGTATTGCGATTGTTGCTTGTGAATACAACGTTGATAAAAGCGAGAGGCATTAAATGAAACCACATATTCTGTACATCATTATAAGGCTACACAACAAAAATCAAATCAATGTAAGCAATATTTTTATAATAACTTTCGTGAGGATGATTCATACTTAAAACGTTATAACGGTTTACTCACGCGTATTTATCGGGATAGCCCGACTAGTTTCGGACCCAACCGGAGCCAACTAGATAACTATGCCTATAAAACTTAGTCACCTAATCAGGAAGATACAGCATGTTCAAACTAAAAAAAAACTAAAAAAATATCCTGTGACTAAACTATTGCTTACATTGATTTGATTTTTGTTGTGTAGCCTTATAATGATATACAGAATATGTGGTTTCATTTAATGCCTCTCGCTTTTATCAACGTTGTATAACCTTTTCACAAGCACAACCCGTCAAAGAACCGTTAGATTTTGATATACTGGCAAAAAAACCCGTTCAATCTGTTTACTAATTAATCGCAATATTTCCCAGTTGATGTTATTAGTTACGACAACTGTTGCGACCGAGTGGCTTGACAATAAATTTTGATTGAATCGTGATCGATTAATATCGGTGTGAACGTTGGAATACGAAATAAAAAACTGTATATTGTAGAGGAAGTGACCGGCGGCTCTGCAGCGTTGCCCCCAGTACGATGTTGCCGCTGCCAATAAAAATTGATTTTATTCCACGTTATTGACGCGTTCTGGCATAATTAAAAGTGGGCAACCCGCTAGTGGCGCGATAGCTCTGTGAAATTAAAGTAAACAATAGTGAGTGCATTAAATGTTGTTGTTTTGTACGAATGTAAATAAAAAGTAAATCAATGAAAACATAAAAAACCAATTTAAATCTGCCACCGACGCTTTATCGATGAATTTGATATATGTGACGCACAGTTTAAGTGTTATGAGAAATAGAATGATATAATATGTATGATAGAATACTGAATAGGTTAATTTACTTAACAGTTATCAAATCTAAACGGAAATGACGAGGCATTGTTTCTTGAAAAATATATGTATACGACCCCGAGGCTGGTCTATTATAGCTCGAAATAGGTTTTGACAAAACGTAATTTATTTATGACTGAAGCTGGTATAAAACCTTTTGTTTACTCGTTACCAAGAAACGTAGAGTTTATGTTATTTAATTTCTCGTTCAGAGTTAAATAAAAATGTGCTCGTACACAGTTAGCAAGGGAGTTACATAAGGTTCACGAAACCAGGACACACAAAGTGAACTAAGAAGTACTGAACAATCCGCAACAAACTTAATCAGAACAGAACGAAAAATAGGAAAGTAGTTTTCAACATCCAGCCTTGGAATACCGCGAGCAAGCTAAATGCGGCTTTCCACCATAAACGACTCTACAACTAGGTATGTATAAGTTTCTTTCGTCCTCTTGATTAAGAACAAGAAGCTGTTGAAATGTCGCTTCATAAAAGTACGAAGTTTTTAGGTAAGTGCCCACTTCAAAGTGTAATTTGCAGAAATTAATCTACAGTTTCTGTTGGCCGGTTCACGGCGATGTCGACGTTACAGAGAGGTATCCTCTGTAGAGAAATTAAATCAAACACGGCGCTTTTGTTGGGCGTGTGATTGATAATTGAATTAATGGTTAATTCCATCGAGTACCAATCGGTTCCCAAAGCAATTTGGTAAATCGGCAGACTGCCGCGCTCCCGCCCGAACCAAACCGATGAATGTTCTTGCACACTCATAAATTAGTTTGGCATGTGTTTTGGTTTGCGCCGAAATCAACGATATGTGTGGTCACTTCGTTAGATAATATTGCACGAGCTCGTTCAACAACAGTGATTAATAACCGTGTTGTTCGTTTCCCATCAACATTTTTTAAATCTATTATATTGAACATACAAATATCGTACTTCAAGGAATGATAAAGTACACAAATGTGGGGTGATGACTCCTTTAAAATATTCATTGGATTCTATATTTATAAAGCTGGGCGACACATAACATACGTCATAGAAAATAGAAATAATTGGGTCACTTGTGATACGTATCTTACTTATGACTGTACAGTATTTTTTCTATTCTTGTTGTACCAGCTTTTCTAATATAATTAATGTTTATACTTGTTACTTCTTTAATATAATTAAATAGTGATAGGTAACTATCGATGCTTTATAAAAATCTGCAGATTCTGTTATACAGTTTTTTAGTCATCGATTGTTGTGCAGTATTCGGTCTTAATAAGCTGTATTATCTTATTGCGTAGCGTTGAGGTTGCCATCGTTACACCACTGGTGGTGTCATCATGCAGCAATTTTTGTGTCGACATTGCCAAGAGAGCGGTTTTTGCGGATGGTACGCAGATGTACATAATGTTTTTTTGCCGAATACCTACGTGCTTGTTGTTACAACAAGCCAGTGTTTGAGTCTTAGGTCGCCTACGCCATTGGTCTCTTGCAGTGTCCTGGCCTACACTGCGTCATAGTAAGCATAGAAATATACCTAATGTTGTGTTTCGTTTGACACGCCGATGTCACCATATTTCTGAGAGCTGAGTATCGACGCGTACGACTTAACCCTGTGGGCGGCCTGTGGACTCCACGGAAGATCATGGCCTTAGAGAATCGATAACTTAAAACCATTTCTCGACACAGGAGAAGGTTTGTATACAAGAATAACATAGAACAGGTATCAATGTTTGATTTGATTGCCAGTAAGACCTAATATCCTCGAAGACAAACAGAGGTGTTCGAGAATAAACTTCTTAGAGAATAACACCGGTATCTTCGTGTTTTATTACAATATTTTATGCATGTTTTCTGTTCGCACTTCCGAGCCAGCAAAAATAGATGGCAAACAATCTAGAATATTCATGATTGTTTATTTTCTGCTCAAAGAATTATCTGTAGCTAGTAGCAGGTAATTCTAACGAGTAACAAATATTTTCAGTTCAACATCTAAGGATTTGATTTGTAACATAACTTCTATCTATAAACGTTTGAGATTAGTTTTAAATATATTAATGTAGGGTCATTACGTAAGGTTCAGACGTGGCCAAGCATGCAAATTATATTTACTTTAAGCTCAAACATCTCATCAACTAACTAATTTGTTTTAATATTGTAACAGTTCATAAACCCATATTGACTATCATAACAAGTTCTCATAAAGACGCCCCACGCGACTGACCCAAAGACAACAGCGAAATATCCCTCGCCAAGTGTACTCCATATAATAATGTGCGGCAACTAAGGGACCTCGCTATTATAATAGCACTAGCATTCGGTAAATTTTATTATACCCCTTCCAGCAGCCATTTAATACAAACTCTTTTCATTGTACCGTATCTTTTATGTAGGTACTTAGTAAAACCTAGTGCCTCTTAAACCTTTGGCAAGAAGCTAATACGAAAAAATAAAGCAGAAAAGATAACAGCTAGTTCGTCGAATAAAGTGTGAGTATACACACATAGAGGGTAGCGAGGTAGCGACCTTTTGGTTCTGTTGTGTTTACCGCTAAGTCCTGGGCTAAGCTAACCACCTTAAGGCTAATGCCGGGATTTCCTTATCCCGCTGGCCGCGGTCAGTTCGGCCGGCGCCTTAACATCAATTAGCACTGTGTCTTGGACTTTGCTATCTTAACTGAAGTAATGCTTTGTTTGTATTCAGGATTTTTCCCGTTTCGTTTGCGTAATTTCTTCTGCATAAATAAGACTTTTATTTTTACACATTTGCATGCATTTACTTAGGTGTGTAGTTTTATAACGGTATGCTTTATCTTTCGATTCGGGCTTGATTTCGAGGTTGCTTCAGAGCCAACAAAAAGACAGTCTTTTTTAAATATAAAGACGTAATTTAATCTCTTTGACTGGTTATGTCCCTTTGTTTATAAAAAGATAACGAAAGATTATGAGATTTACCGAGATTGCTCACTAATTATTTATAATGCTAGCAAAATAAAAATGGATTTTCAGAACTCAGAACATTAGATATTTAGAATTCTTAAAACATTTCTTATGACAATAGAGATTGTTTTGCTTTTTCACTATAAAACATGGAAAAGGATTCAACGTTTTTTGTCTTTTACAAAACTCTTTTATATAATTTATTCTCTTTTTTTATACTAGTTGCAAAGTTATCAGACCGTCTTTAAAACTATAAACACCTTCAATTCCTAACAAAAGTGTTATTATTTTAGGTATTATGTCTTTTTTAGTTTTGTAGTGCATTTCTTTTTATAATAATAGTACAAGGCGACAATTTTATTACACTGAAGTTAGTATTTGACGGCAAATGGTTTTATTTTTTACGCTTTACATCAGTGTAGCTGTAAAAACGCGAAAATAATTGTGTCAAGCCATTAAACATTTTAATAATATTAAAAATAGAAGCTATAATGGCACTGTGGCATAAAAGTAAAAGAACTAATTGCTTTTAGCGATACCATCGTTAAATATGCTCTACTCGAATAACCGTGTGTGACAATTACGATCGATTATTTTAAGCTGTGCAGAATTGAGAATAGATTTCCTTGAATTAAACTTTTCTTATGTTTTAGTTCCATAGTTTAATACGGTTTTTAGAAAAGAGTTTTTATTTAAAAATAACTCGATCCTTTTAATAAACTGACTAAATCAAAATTAAAAGTCATTTATTCAAATTAGGCTACAATGTAGCAGTTTATGCTTTAAGAATGAAGACTATTTTTAATTGGTATACATATAACTTCGACTGTACTTTAGTTGAGTAACTTAGCTAGCTTTGGCAGGTCGCTCAACTTTAACCATTGCGTATTACTTACGTCAACCTACCAATCATTACTATGGAAATGTGTGGATGGGTATGACGTACAACGTATTAATGACGTCAGAGGGCCCATACAGCGACTTAGAAAAACTAACTAGCTTCGTAGGGGTGCCACGAAAATAAATAGAAAATGATACGAGTGTCCATTCGAAACCAATAGAGACGAAAAGCAAAACTAATTAGTCCGCCAAATAGATAATGAAAATATATTATATACGTATGTATGTTGTGTTTATCTGAATAATAATAATTGCCACAGTAATAATAATTGCCAATAATAATAATTGCCAAAGTGACGTCTCGCGTAACTTTTATTGACTGTACTTAGGTAAATTTTTGTTTAGGGGAAAAGAAAAAATACGTATCTAATACTTTTCATTTAACTATAACATAAAAACAACTGTCATCATCCCTATTTTATTTATTGTCTTACAATCATAATGCTATTAGTTGTTTTCATATTGCATGCTTTAATTCACAAGCTTAATATTCTGTGAAATACTAATTGAAAAGCTCAGGTGAGACATTAAGCTTAAGTGATTAAAATAATTCCGTTATGTTTAGTTAGAATGTTATTGTTACAGTCTGTGTAGGAGTAATAACATACAAATTAAGTTGGCGGGAATGTAAGTGTTGATTTATGACTATAGTTTGGACGACATGCGACACGTACAGACTGACGGACAAACTGCTGAGGTTTATTGTAGAGTTTTATATGTAGTTGCTGATAGCTTTACAAAGTAATAGCTCACTGCTCAACTAATTTATTTTTTAATTTAAAATAGCCAGCGTTCGTGATCTATGATTGGTGGTTTCTATAAACTGATTGCAGATACCCAAATAGTAGGGTTCGAACTTATAGTAAGTCAATATTTAACCTTTCGGGGTTTTCGGTGGCGTGCGGGCGGTCGTTAGCATGTATAATCGCCCTTGTATGTTTTAAATACTCCCTCCTTGCTCATTATTTAGGTCGTTTATTATTGCTAACTACGTCCGCTTGAATACACGTAATGATGTTCACACTTAAAAAGAGGCAATATTTTTTAAATTGTCTGTTGTATTGCTGACCTATCGCAAGTCATATCAGCAAAACTTTCGCTCTTGAACAAGCGCACTGTAGAACGCTCTTGAGAAACAAATTAACATCGTATTTCTTTTTCACGCAAACACTTTCCTAGCGGAGTAAAATTATTGAATCCTCTGTGTAATGTTTAAATAGGAACAATCAACGTGTTAAGGTTTTATCTAAGCAGCGGTACAAGGGAGTGTGCGGGACAAGCTCTCATAACAGCGACCGCACGCACGGCTTGCAGTATTTGCACGAACCATTACGAACCACTTTTGACCCTCCGGAGCTCAGCACTTATTACACTCAAGTAACACACTTACCTACTCTCCGCTAACATTACAAATGCAGGTGTTTCTACATTCCTTTTCAATTATGTTGTAATAAGTTAATGAAAGAATTGAAGTTTGATATTAGTAGTCTAATACACCTTTACCTGATATTACATATATACTTATATTATGTATTCCACGACTTTCGCACAGCCCCATCTAGTCTCAAATTAAGTAGAGGCTGTATTATGAGTACTAGACAACTTATACATAAATTATATACTTTTATGTACATACATTTTCTAGATAAATTACACCGAGATATGATTTAATTAACAAAATAATTTTCTAGTTTTCATGAGTGTATCTTGAAAGATTTTAATTATTTAAAACTTTTTGGCCCCCGTCAACACATTTAGGAAATGCGAAATATATGTAAAGCAAGCTGCTCAATAATGTTGGTTTAGGAAACATATAAGTACCACAAATCTATATTTTAATGGATCTCCTGACGGAAATAATAGAATATAACATTTGTACTAAATTGTTATAGTTTCCGATTGTACTTCACTGTTTTCGCTTTCTTTCCTCTTTCCTGAGACAGGCTTTCTAAAAGCCTTAATCATAAATACTACAAAGCATGTGACAATGTGGGTCAAACTGATTATCTCACAACTGTACCAATCTGTTTCCCGAATTAAAGTGTGAACTCCTCACAACAGTTTAATTAAAAGTCCAATGGCCTGTTCATGAATACAGTAAGTAATAAATGTTGCATACAACAGAGAGACTTTCTTTATTCAGATCATTATCGCTCGTTTCCGAAACAATCTATAAAAACATTATACCTGCATCCTGCCCGCGAGAGCACCATTAATGAAAGTTTTATGTCATAATGAAATTGTAAATACTCACAAAATATCTCTGTTTATTCAAGTTTCACGGCACACAAATAAACGTCTACATTATTTAAACCTCTATTATGACGTTGTATTAAAAAAATAAATGCGGTATATTTTGTTGCGTGAATTTATTTGCATGTTTGTTACTGAACACAATTATTTACAACAAAGAGTAATAAAGAACAGCGAGATTACTAGACTGTAGCTGCTTAACTGCTGGAAAAGTGCCTCTGTTTTAGTAAAGCATTTATAATAAATTCATGCTTGCAGTTTTTTAATGTACGTATTTTGTTACGAGATTGTTTTCATTATAGTTGTAGTTGACTGAAGTGAATCGGGCGATGCGCTGGCGGGTAAAAGAGGTGTCGGCGACTTGAATCAAACTAAAATTTCTTCAGAGGAATGCTTCCTTTTATTTCTTCCTTTTGCTACTTCTTCTTCATACCACTGCTGGAACTGGACTGCCTGACCACCGAAAACTGCGCGGTATTTATAGTTTTTGCTGACCAATCAGCTTACTTAAGTTTTGCACCCGGCACTACTCTGACCAATCAAATTACCCTAACTTTGCACACGGCACTACTCGGACCAATCAGAACACTTCGACCAAATGTATGGGAATTTAATATTCACGTTTTTCGGTAATCAGGCAAACCTTACAATGTTATATATTATTTTATAATCTAGATAACCTTTTTCTCTATCTATATACAAAAAACCTTATCAAAAAACACTTATTTTACACTTAAAATTAACAAAAATAAATATCGGGTCTCGGCACGGTAAAGTTGTGTCGTACTTAAGCTTTTTACAAGTATGGTACAAGTGGCGCCTCTAGCGGCAAATGAAACGAACTCAAAACAAAATATTTATTCTTAATACCGTCATTTTCCTTAACAATTTTAATATTCTTAGGACAAATTAAGTCAGTGAAATAATTTAGTATTGTTTACATCTTATATCTTGCTCATAACTAATTGCTGATAATTGTATATTTATGTGTCGTCGCTAACATCCTCCCCCACGGTGCGCAGCGCATCATCCTGTTGAGGCGACGATGCAGCAGGAACCAGAACGATGATCCTCCTCGTCGAGCGTCGGAGCACACCTCCTGATGTTCGTACGTCCAGTACTCTTGTCTTTCCATCTGGACCAGGATACGTCTTGATAACTTCTCCGCGGGGCCATGAGTTTCGTGGCAATGTAGAGTCCACTATAAGTACGATATCTCCTTCTCTGGGATCACTGGTATCTTTTCCATCGATTTTCCTCGGCATCAAAAGAGGTAAGTATTCTTTGATCCATCTTCTCCAGAAGTGATCTGCTAGTCTCTGGGTAGTTCTCCAGTTTGCTTTCCCGATCAGATCTGTGTCGCTAAACTCCCCTGGCGCCATGGCTCCGCACGATCTTCCCAACAGGAAATGGTTTGGCGTCAAGCTTTCTTCATCTTCTGGATCCATACTGACTGGAGTGAGAGGTCTCGAATTTACTATGTGTTCTACTTCGGTCATCAGCGTATGAAGCACTTCTTCCGGTGGACTTCTTTCGTTCAAGACCGCCGCTAACGCTGTTTTGACTGTGCGGACTAGTCTTTCCCAGGCGCCTCCCATGTTCGGAGTTCCTGGGGGAATGAATTTCCACACGATTCCCTTTTCCTGCGCAGCCTCTTCAAGCTCTTTATTCGCTCCGACAAAATTGGTCCCGTTGTCACTGAAGATAACTTTCGGCGTTCCTCTTCTTGCTGCCATTCGTCGAAGTGCCATAATCATTGAGCTGGTACTAAGAGAGGGCACCAGCTCCAAGTGCACGGCCCTGGTGGTTAGACAAGTGAATAATGCTCCCCAGCGCTTCTCAACTCTTCTTCCGATGGTAACTTGCATTGGCCCAAAGTAGTCGACGGCTGTGCAAGAGAACGGGAACTGGTGATGTTGCAGTCTCTCGCTTGGTAAATCTCCCATCGGCGGTGTTTCCGGTGAACTCTTCCTTGTCTTGCACCATTGACAACTATGTGAGATTGCCTTCAAGGTTGTGCGTAAGCCCAGGATCCAATATTTCTGACGAATTTCATTCATGACCGTAGCAGTGTTCCCATGTAGAAACTTCTGGTGATAATGTTGTATTATGAGACGAACGATCCTTTGTTTCCCATCCAAGATGATGGGATTCATTTTCCCCCTGTTGTCATCGCGAAACTTCATAGTTCTACTTCTTAGCTTGATAATTTCATCGTCATCTATGTAGGTGTCGATTTTCTTGAGCCGACTTGTGTTTTCCAAGGGTTTCCCTGCCTTCAATTTTCTCACTTCTGACGCAAAACTGTCATTTTGACTTATTTTAACTAACAAAACTTCAGCCTTCTTTAGATGTTCTTCTGCTAGAGGTAGATACAGTCGCTTCTTCTCTTTGCATGGGGTGGTGGATGTTCGCGCCTTCTCTTTGGGAGGTTTCCTTTGAGGTTTCCAAGGCTCCTCTTTTTGGCGGGCGGCGGCGGTGGTCGCTTTACGGGTCTTCTTCAATAAGAGGCATGCGAAAGCGACCACTCTTGCCGTAGTGCGCAGTAGCCGCTCCCAGCTGGAAAACCTCTCCAAATTCAATAAGCCCTCTTTCACGACCTTCATCGTCATCACCTTTTGTTTACTCTTTTCTTCTGATGCAACACTTTCTGCTGGCTTGAAGTCTCGGAATGGCCATTCTTCTTCTGGTTGACGAAGGAATTTCGGCCCCTGGAACCACCTCGCGTTGTGATCGAATTCAAATGGAGTTCCCCTAGTAGCGTCATCTGCTGGGTTTTCTTTAGTTGGTACCCATCTCCAGTCTTCAGGTTTAGACCTTTCTTCGATTTCCGCTAGCCGGTTAGCTACAAAAGTTTTAAATTTCCGCGGTTCCGACCTTATCCACTGGAGTACAGTGCTGGAGTCTGTCCAATATGTCTTCTTCGTCACTTCGAGATCCGTCTCCTCTTCTACAGCCGCTGTCAATCGGCTACCGAGTAGGGCCGCCTGTAACTCCAACCTTGGGATTGACACCGGTTTCGTGGGTGCCACTCTTGCCTTGCCGGTGATCATGGAGATGTGGATCTTTCCATCAGGTTCGATTGTCCTCCAGTACACTACCGCTGCGTAGGCTTCTTCGCTTGCATCTGAGAATGTGTGTAGTTGTCCTGTTCTACTGTATGGTGAAAAACATCTTGGAATTTTCAGTTTTGATATCGCCGACACCTCTTTTACGTATTTCCGCCAAGCTTCTCTTTGATCCTCATTAATTTCTTCGTCCCAGCTTATTCTTGTACGCCAAATATCTTGAATCAGTTTCTTCCCTTGTATTAAGACTGGTGCTGCGAAACCCATTGGATCAAATGTTGACATTACGGCGCTTGTAACTTCTCTCTTTGTTGGAGTCTTCTTTCCTTCTAGCAACTCCTTTGATGTGTTGCGCAGACCAACGTTGAAAGCTAGTGCATCTTCCTTCACCAGCCATCTTAGCCCCAGAGTCTTCTCTTCTTTCATTAATTGCACAGAGTCTTCTTTATTAGTGTCTTCCACTTCTGCCAATATGCCCGGATCATTGCTGGCCCATCCTTTGAGCTGAAAGCTTGCTGTCGCGTGAATTTCTTTAACTTCTTTTGAAACCTTTTTTGCTTCAGAAGCCGACGAGAAACTTTGCAGATAATCGTCCATGTAGTGATTTCTGCTTATTGCCTTTACTGCTTCGGGATGAATCTTTTTAAAATCTTCTGCGTTCTTGTTCATCACATATATCGCTGTTGCTGGAGACGACGCTGCACCGAAGATGATTGACGACATCCTATATTCTTCCGGTTTCCCCGTTCTTCGACTTCCACGCCACAAGAATCTCAAACTGTCACGGTCGTCTTCTTTCACTTTAATGCGAAGAAACATGTCTTGAATGTCGGCCATGACAGCGATTGGTCCTTCCCTGAATCGTAGAAGCACGCCGAATAATGACTGCAATAAGTCTGGACCTGATAGCAACGCGTCGTTGAGACTCTTCCCTTCATACTTGGCAGCTGCATCGAAAACAATCCTTGGTTTCTTCTTGACTGGATGCACGACAGCAAAGTGGGGTAAGTAGAATATTCTTCCTGTGTTCGCAGCTGACGGGGCCTTCTCTGCGTAGTTTTTGTCGATTAGATTCTGGATTTGCATCTCGTAAGCCTTTTTAATTTCTTTGTCTTTATCCAATTTTCTCTCGATGCCTGCTAAGCGCCGGTATGCTTGTCCGTAGTTGTTGGGTAAGTTTTCGTCTTCCCTTTTCCACAACAGACCTGTTTCGAATTGACCACTTTCTAGTCTTCTAGTATTCTTGTCGAGAATGTCTAGGGCTCTTCTGTCGCTGTCGTTCTTCGGTAACCGGTCTTGAATTCCGATAGACTCCAATTGAAAATGGTGTCGGACAACTTCTTCTATATCTTCTTCATCTGCTGGGGTTCCGCCATAACGAATGAAGTTTACTACGGCGTTTGTTCCTGTGTCACATCCGTGCAACACCCACCCAAGGTTAGTGAAGGAGGCTACAGGATCACTTGGCTTGCCCTTCTTCAGTCTTCTTGTTACTATAAGTCCCCAGTTATCTTGACCAATCAACAACTTCGGTCGTTCCTTGACATAAAGAAGTTGCTCTTCAATTCCCTTCAGGTGTTGACAGTTCTTCAACGTAGCTTTACTTATGCTTTGTTCCGATAACTTCAGGTCGTCGATGGTTCTTGCTTCGATAGTCTTCTTGTCTCTTCTATGAGCCCCTTTTATCTTTAGCTTGATCTTCTGTGAGCTATCCTTTTTCAATATTTTTCCACCGACTGTTTCGATTGTAAGTGTTTCTGGGCGTCCTTCAGCTCCGATCTTCTCTGCTATTGATGCGTCTAAAAGCGTGACTGTTGACCCTTCATCTAGGAGCGCTAGCACGCGAACGTGACCCTTAGGTCCATAAAGATCTACTGGAGTAATCTTCAGATAGGCCCTTTCTTCTCCTTTGGCGTCGTAGACCGAAGCAACTTGTTCCGGAGGCTCTTCTTTATGTTCCTTGTTCGGTTTCTTCTCAACTGGCATTGGCGGTTTGTCTGAATGCAACATGGTGTGATGCCATCTTCTGCACTGCTTGCAAATTGGAGCTCTGCAGTTGACTCTTGAATGCTTGAATCGAAGACACTTAAAGCAAATTTTCGCTTTCTTGACCATTTCCCACTTCTCGTCTATGTTAGCTTCTTTGAATTCCTTACATTCTAACAAGTAATGCTCTTCTTGACAATTCGGGCATGTCTTCTTATATTTTTCTTGTGACTCTTCTTGAACCGCATGTACAGATTTTCTTATTCCCTTCTTTTGCTCCGAAGGCGCTTCGAGCGGAGCAAAGTCTCCGCACATGTCGGCTTCTATTTCCAAAAATGCTTCAATGAGTAGTAATTCTTGAAGATCTTCATCTCTTCGGCTTCTATAATAGGCGAACCAACGGAACTTCATGGTCGGCGGCATCTTGTCTACCACAACTTTTAGTGTTTCAGGTGAACTGAGATATTGCGGTTTCTTCAGGGCCTTGATTGTTGCGATCGCGTTTTTCACTTTGCTGGCGAATATACAGATGTCACTTGGGTTTTCTCCGACCTTGAACAAGTTCTTCAGTTTTTCTAATTCAGCTAGTGCCAGAGCGCCGGGCCTTCCGAATCTGGTTTCTAGTCCCTTCATGATTTCGCGCGGGTCTTCAGCGGTGAACAGTAGGCTTTGAACTGCTTCTCTGGCCTTCCCCTGTATCGCTCTTCGCAGGCGCGCTAAGTTCTGCGTGTCGTTGAAGGAGGCGGACATATCTTCATATGATCTCTTGAAAGCCAACCATTCTTCACAGGCTCCGTTGAAGTGAGGCAGTTCTAGGTGCTTCGGGGTGATGATGTCACGTGACTTGTCGGACAGCTTGAGTATCACTTGTGCTAGCTCTTGAATATCACTCTTCTTCTCTTCTGTTCCGATCGGCTTCCGTTCTTTATTCGGTTTGTTGCTAGCTTGGATGAACCAATTCTCGACTTCATGAGACCGCTCGAATAACTCTTCTCCAGCACCATCTTCCTCTTCTGAATCCAGGGCTACCAGTTCTAGTTCAGCTTGAGCTAGTCTTGACCGCGCTTCTGCTACTTCTAGTTCCCTTAGTGCCAGTGTCATCCTCGCTTGCGCTTCCGCTTTCTTCCTCTGCGATGAACGGACAGACCGCGTGTCTACTTCTTGGATGGGCTTCACTGGTTGAGGCCGCTGCAGGCTCCCTTCCCTTGACGTCGGCGGCGAGCTTCTTATGTTCCGGCGAGTCATCACAGCTATACTTTTATTATCGCTCTGCAGCGTTGGTCCGCTTCTTTCTTGATGTATGGATTCCGTGGCTTCACTTCGCTCCTTGATGGTGGTAGTCGGAGGCGCTGACCGGGCAGCATCCCCCTGTGTTGAGTCTTTCCCAACAGCATCCTTCGGCTGGGGCGCAGGTGACTGACGTGCTCGTACGCTGGGCGGCGGAGTCCTCCTCGTAAGTGTCGAGCGACTTGCAACAGACGTCGAGCCACTGGCAGTATCACTGGGCGTATTCATACTCCAATCTGAAGATGTAGCACTTTCCTCTGTAGACTTTGAACGCGCTGAACTTGCTCTTGTTGACGGCATCTTGAATAATTAAACCCGATCCGGCACTCGAAGGACCATTTGTATGTGACTGAAGTGAATCGGGCGATGCGCTGGCGGGTAAAAGAGGTGTCGGCGACTTGAATCAAACTAAAATTTCTTCAGAGGAATGCTTCCTTTTATTTCTTCCTTTTGCTACTTCTTCTTCATACCACTGCTGGAACTGGACTGCCTGACCACCGAAAACTGCGCGGTATTTATAGTTTTTGCTGACCAATCAGCTTACTTAAGTTTTGCACCCGGCACTACTCTGACCAATCAAATTACCCTAACTTTGCACACGGCACTACTCGGACCAATCAGAACACTTCGACCAAATGTATGGGAATTTAATATTCACGTTTTTCGGTAATCAGGCAAACCTTACAATGTTATATATTATTTTATAATCTAGATAACCTTTTTCTCTATCTATATACAAAAAACCTTATCAAAAAACACTTATTTTACACTTAAAATTAACAAAAATAAATATCGGGTCTCGGCACGGTAAAGTTGTGTCGTACTTAAGCTTTTTACAAGTATGGTACAAGTGGCGCCTCTAGCGGCAAATGAAACGAACTCAAAACAAAATATTTATTCTTAATACCGTCATTTTCCTTAACAATTTTAATATTCTTAGGACAAATTAAGTCAGTGAAATAATTTAGTATTGTTTACATCTTATATCTTGCTCATAACTAATTGCTGATAATTGTATATTTATGTGTCGTCGCTAACAATAGTGTATCTGAAATGTTTAAAATTCAATCAAAAGTATTTTGATAAAAACCTTTTCAGGAATGGCGCACGAAGCATAATATACTTTTTTCCAACGACGCGAAATTGAACCAATAAAAAGTATGTTCATGATCGACGAAAAGAATATCTATTCTTTTCAGACTGACCTAGTTACATTTGAGTTTAGAAATATGGTATTATAATAATATTCGTAAGTAGGTACTGTCTACGCTAAGCCCCGGTCAAATAGCCGGCGAGCGGTGTGTCAGAATCTATCACAATATTTTCACAGAATTTATTCGATTTGCTAGTCTTTCAGTGAATCATAAGTTATGGAAATATATATCGAAGTTGGGTTGTACGAAAGCAAATTGTGTGTCCAGATAGAATCGAATGAAAACCGAATTGTATTTATTGTGCAAATATATAAAGTACTTAACCAGGCTCTCATGCCAATACCAATTTTCAATATAATCATTGCGTAAGCCTACAGGTCAGGCCGAAATCTAAATTGGGTTTATACTTAGCTTATACTACTGCAAAATTAGATAAGGTCGTTCAAAGATAATCGGGTGTGTCAAGCAGATATACATTAAACCGCCGTAAGGGATCCATTTTCACGTTATTGACACGGAACCCTATAAAACGTGCGCGGTTAAGGCTCGAGATCTGTAAAGCCAGCCACAAAGAGAGAGCAATCCTTTCTTAATGGAACGTTAAAAACACGAGGCTACGATTGTCACGGCGAGGTTTTGCTTCGCTGTTCAGTCACGCAGCGGTCACATTATATTCTACCTTCGATATAAAAACCGATGAATGACTTCGCGTCTAGGGCCCTTTAAAGACACATTCAAGCCTCCGAACACCATTTCGGTTTATTCCATTTCCACTTACTACTACGGACTTTGTTTAAAACGTTCACCAACAATGTATAGTACATGTATACTTACGAGTAAGATTTGCGTAGCTTCGGATTTCGTAAACATGAGCGATGAATTTTAAATTTGATGAAAATGATTTTGCTGGTCTTTCAACGAAGCTAAAGGATACAGTTATCTTCATACATAATGTAAGTACTATGTTAACGGTACTGAAGTACTAAGATCAAGTACCGCTGAATACATACACGTTACGGTTTAATAAAAAATAAAACCAATTGTTATAGTTCTCTGTAATGTGATATTTTGAGGTTTTGTTAAAAAATAAGGTACAAGTTACTTGCAATCAGATATGTATAGAGAAAGGCAACGAATCGATTCGGTCTGTTGCATTCGAGTAAGTACACCTAGTGAAAGATTACACAGCGTGACAAGTGACTGACTGCATCTGGTGCCAACTGAGTTCATTACTAAGTCACCGGCGTCGGTGTGACCACTTTATTCAAATATCGTTTGGAAATGTAGCCAATCTGCCCTTCATTTCGCCGCGCTCCAAACTCCGCTTTAGTGAACTGTACATCGCGAATGGAAGCTTTATGTTACGTTGTAAAAAAAAAGTTGAGAATACTATTTTGAATTGAACTAGTCGTCTACGAGTTCGTGGTAATACCCATTCAACGACCGTCCGCCATTGTTGTTTAAAAAAAAAAACAAAAAAGTTTATGGATTATCGGCTTCTCTACGCACGTACGTCTATATCTTGTTGCAACTAGGAAACCCTGCTCCAAATATATTGATTTTATAACAAAAACGAGGGGATGGTTGCAGGCGGGGTGAATGCCCCTGTCACTGCAGATCCACCCCGCCATATTGGTTGGGGTTCCCGCGTCACTAATGGAGTAGCGACGGCTAAAATATGAGCCTGATTTCCTCTCCATACGTTGAAAAACACGAGAACATTTCAGTTCGCAAATTAAATCTATTACCAATATTGACAAATGGTGCATAGCGATTTATTTTAAACATTTTGTACAATGCCTATTCATTTTTAGCGAGCATAGAGATGTGATAGTAAATTGTTGATGTAAACTGCAAACAAAAACGGATTGAGTATTTAATTCTGGCCTGTCGCTAAGCTTCTAAGCTACCTGAACTTACAGATCAGTTAAAGACAAATATTTGCCGAGTGGCATTCTCTACATTCCAAGTTATAGAGACAGAATGACAATTAAAGGCGGCTTTTTACTTTGTCGTTCTTGTATATATGACTACGTTCCACTCCATAATATGAAATCAAAGTATTGTAATACGTTTTGAAGCTCAGAGCATCCCACTAGCGTTCTGTGAGTTCCTATAAATATGTCAAAGTAATGTCACAACGCGGCATCGGGATCGGTAGTTGAACGCCGCGTCGCTTTGTAAAACCATATTGCTCACTACGTTTACTTTGAAGTGTTTGAATATTGAAAATTCTTATAAGTTATTTTAATATAAATTTTCTTATAAGAGGTCTTTCTGTCTACTTTCGTTTGTCATGGCAATGTAAAATTAAGTATAAGTATTTTGAGGATGGGGTGATATTTTTGCCTGATTGTTAATTAATGTGTTCACTTTCAACAACTGAAAATTTACCCTTGTAGAAGCTTAACCTTTACAGTAGTTTAGAGGTTAGATTCCTCATAAAAGAAGTAATAAAATTATTATTTGTAGACTTAACGTTGCCATCGAATCTGGTTGAGTTTACATTTGCGATTCATGGAGTTGACTTGAATATCAACCAATTTTATAACGGCTATTTCATCGCAAATTCGGTTAGTGAAAATAATTTCAATTTGTGAATGCTGGCTAGGTAATTTAGGTTCAGCAATTCTCCTATCTAATTATGCAAATATCATTTACATAAAACAGTATTTGACCGTCAAAATTCTGGCTTCAGTTACACAAAGCTGTTGTAAGGTACTTATTTTCATCAGTTGCCTATCACAAACTTCATTCCAATAATACTATGGCAGAATGGAACAAACTTTACTTTATAAATAAAGAAGTTTTTTTAATTGAGGTTGAATTAGCATTTTAATTCTTTGCGGTGATTCGAGTCTTTGACTACGAAGAACAGGCGCACTCCATAGCCTTAATGTATTTTGCGATTTAATTTTACGTTACGAACGTAGTAATAATCTACTACGTGGGAAAATACGGACCACAATATTCGATAATATAAAATGAACTAATTATCAAGCTCTTCGTGTAAGGCACACCCACGTGCGAGTAAATTAGTGAAATAATTATTTGTTAATTAACGAATAATCTTATACTGTAAGGTTTACACTGAATTCTGAGCTTGGCGTTGTGTTTACGCATGGTGCCGACAATAAAACATATAATAATAAGCATTTTGCTAGGGTACCTAAAGGATTTTACTCTTGATTTTTTTTTATTGTAAGCCTTAAGTAACTTTTTGTTAAATCAAATCTTCATAGCTTGTTCAATATATTTCCATAATCAACAAATCTATGTTTTATGATTGAATAATAATTAAGGAATACATTTAATCATGTCATTTAGCCGTTGCACTTAGTTTAAATACTTTTTTACTATCATGCCAGTGGTTGGCAAGGTTTTCATGAACACGGTGCGACTAAAATAGTACACCAAAATACAAAACCAGTAAATTAGAAATATCAATTTAACTTTCAATGAGCCCCTAAACAAGGAAATATGTAGCAAAAATCCAATTACTAAAGTCAGTTCATTTTTTAAAATTTCACAAACTACCTACCAGAGAGACACTTAGCAATATAATACATCCTAGCATCTGATCTAGATTCGCAAAAATAGAGTTGTCATTACTACTTATCGATAAATCCAGCGAGTAACAATGTTTGTGGGCTTTTACTCAAAGCAAGCATCAAAACTATTTAGAGTGAAACAATACTCGTCGCGTCAAAAGGTGGGCGACGAAGCGTAGATATAACAGTTCTCTTTCCAAAGTTTTCGCAAGAATTATTTATTGTAGTTATAGGAAAACGTAAACGTTCGCGGATATATTATTACATGGGTTGCTTTTCATACTACGTGTGATGGTCACGATCACATTTAAGGATAATATAGGACTATAATAGAGTAAATCATCACCATCAACAGGCCATTGTTGTCTACTGTTGGATATAGACCTCTCCAATTGCACAACACTTCAATCTATTTTCGGATTCACGCATTCAGATAATAGAGTACACGTGTCCTTAATATCACTAGTTATTTCAAACAAAACTTTTACTTCTGTAGAAGATCGAGGACGTAATCCACCAGGTATTCGAGTGTTCCTAAATGTATCGGTTGTGAATGTGTTATTCATGTCAGTAAACGGAATCCGCATTATACAAGAAATCCCAAGAGAAACGCAATATAATGTTTGACGTTACGACTGATGTAATGGCAGATTAAAATAGCTAAATGATGTCATCAACAAAATTCAATCAAAAAAGGATGTTATGTTTCTCATAGATTGAGATTGAACCTAAGTTTGGTGTAGATTTAATTAAGACTGAAACCGATATTGTAATAAAGTTGTATATACGTACTAAACGCTATAATATAATAATTACGTTGATTGCTATATTAATTACACTGAATAAAACCTACTGCGCTAAGAAAACTTAATCCTTCACGCTTATTTTTCTGGAAAGAGTAGAGAAAAGAAGTATGGTTCTTTCATGGCTACGTCTGTTAGTAGCAATGTGTACGTGTTGGCAGTAACAATTTAAAGGATTGGAATTGTAGGTAGGTAAAGTCTTAAAGTTAATAGAGGCTGCGTGATTTGTACGTGGGGTGGCGGGCCGGTCGTATCCACGCACAATCGGCACCCGACAACACTTCCTTATGCCTCGCCTCGCTCCGGCAACTGCGATAACTTTGATAGCTGACGGCTGGGATTGGACACCGACTGATTGTGTTTACTACCGACAGAACATTACGTAAACGGTGTTCGTCCGTCTTTCCTGTATGTCTGTACCGAGGCGCCAGACTGATATCGATCGCATGTCGCACTTAAAAAACATGGAGGTGAGAAAGTAATTCACAATGTGTTATAACATCCTGATATTATATTGTGCCACTCGATCAGTGTATCGCAACTGTATCTCCATTATTATTAGGTGGATGTTCTATACCAAAACGGAAATGTTATTCCGTTATAACATTCAGGAAAATATCATATCACAACTTTAAAAATATCATGCTGTGTCAAAAAATCATTTCAGCAAAAATATTCTTCTTGATCGCAACAGAAACCATCATCAAAGGGTCTAAGAATGTTTAGAAAATCATTGTAAGATTAAATTCGGAGCCCTCGGACCACAAATCAGTAACGAGACCTTATTTATTAGGGTAGAAATAAAATATAGCATCAACTTTTCATGTAACATGCTCAAATGGGCGGTTTGGTTACAAAAGTTTGGTCGAGGAAAACGTCTCGGTTCCACCTAATAAAAGGATAAATGTATTTTGGTACAAAAATGGACAAGATTAAAGTGTGATATAGAGAAAACTTGGAAAGTTCCAGCGGCTCCGAGTTCCGACATATGACTTTATCGATTTGTCTGCCTCGTGTTATGACGTATCCATCCTGTTGTTGTTTTGTTGCCGTCTTATTGATGTAGTGATTGATGGCGCACCCACCGACGGACTCCTAAGGTTTAATCCCCTACTTATTTATTTTAATAACACAAATTGAATACATACATTAGGATGTCTTAGTAGATAATGTGGTAAAATAAATTTAATATTTACAGTGACGTACGTACGTATGTTGTGATAAATTATCTTGTGCTATTATAGGTACTGGATGTTCAAAGAAATATACTTAGATTATAATAATATTTGTAGTTCTGTATAAAACATAGACAAAGGAGTTATTATTTGATATTTTACAAAAGTTTTATTGATTTGTTGGTGACTCACGGTAAATACTTGTGTGTTATAGGATATTTTTAAACAAGATATACCTACTTAGGTAAAGCTAAGCTTATAACCACAGCATTACCCTCAAGGTTCACAATAAGCAGATTCTTTGCATACTCGATGCGAACCCTCAATAATAATACAGCCGGCACAACCGCAAGCTCCAACACATACGTAGTTATAAATCGAGTTCGACTGCAAAAAATGGCAAAGGAAATGATCCTACTTATCTTTCGAATGGTCTTTTAAGTATCCACATTCGTTTTACATAAAGAATTTAGCAGAATAAGTAGGATATGGGTACGTACTGTCGGATAAAAGTACAAGTCGAGTGCAGGCGTTCAGTGAAACGTTTCATATGTAAATGGCCCCGTAATCTGTAGGAGGCTCCCGGCGAACAGACATCTATCGCCGAGGATCGGACTCAACTCGAAAACTTTTCGTCTCTGATATGTATTCTCCAGTAAACAGTAGACTGGAAAGTTTGACACAGTTTTATGTACCAACCAACTGGCTCCGATACATTTGCAAGGCTGTACGGCAAAGGGTTCTCATGTTTTCTTTATATCTTTTTTTTCATTTAAAAATATCGCTTTGACAGCAAACTCGGCGTATAACCGTGTAACAGAGATAATAACTTTTCACCGCTTTCTGTTCTCTCAGCTTTGTTAATATTTTCAGCTTAATAGTGAAGTGCTAACTAAAAGGTCTATTTTCTTTTCGTAATGAAAATGTTTGCGTTATAATATAGGCGCGTGATATTCTTTGCTGAAATTAATGTTACTAGAAATTTGTGGTTTCATGTTTTACTTTACTTTTTTGAATTAGGAATTTCATAATTTTGTATAATAAGAATTGTATAATTGCTTGTTATTATTTTACAATGTTCTGTTTGCCGTTTTCCATTGCGAAATTATCACGTGTAGAAGACAAGTTTTCTCTGCGGTGCGGTGACTAATAGCCAGGTTGCACCTTCATCCTAGACAGAACTTTACGTTGAGTCATCTTGTTGGTATTTATTAGGTAATGCGACCAAAACGTCTCGTGAGTCATGTGTGCCACCAGCTTGCCAATATAAGCGCAATAAATATTATTTATAGACTTGAAAGTATTATTACGAATAAGTTAATATCGACAACGAAACAATTAATGTTTCATGTACAAAAGATAAATTTATGTGGCGAGTTGATTGAACCTAAAGTACTGGTTAAGCTCTCTATAACTTTAATACAGCAAAATGTTAAATCGTTATGGAATGGAGCAATCCACAAAACAATAAATTATCATGAGTAATTTTCCTGTACGCACACCAACAATTTATTGGATACCAATCATTTTGTTCATTTCGTCCCCGGGGTGTCCATAAATTTAAATAATAGGTATCTTAACTTAAAACATATCAATTCAATTCAAAGGCTTCTAAACCTGTTCCTTGATTGTTCTTTCTTTGGTTTTATTGGGCCCCGAGACGGTAATTAAGTATTTTGGGACAAAAGATTATATTTATCTCGCTTCTTATCTAAATGAATATTAAATGAGTGACCCATTTTATATTTAATGCCCATTATCAAATCAGGTTTAGTTAAAACATTTATTTTTATATCAAATGTTAAGTAAACTTTAGCTAAGTGGTTATTTTGTAGAAAAAATAACTCAAAAGTACCTAACTATAATTTGATTAAAATGCAAATACTCAGTAAACATAACAGCTGAGAAAAAGGGTACAATACCATCTTTTTTACTTGCTTTTTGTTATTTTCATTACAAGTAATTAATTAATTAAAAAATAGAATATAATTATAACATAATTCATTAAAAGAAAAGGTCATTACGAGTATTATGTTTTCTTTCTTAATAGTCTAGGTTGCAAAAGTTTTTTAATTAACCTTTTTATAGATACGAGTTTCTAGAACGAGCTTTTATATCGTAAAAATAAGTATGTCAAAATAATTCGGTATGTAATGAATTGTTATGAAAATACGTACTAAGCATTTTTCATTTATTATTTTATTGAAAACGTCACATCTCAGAAGTAATGTAGTTTTAAGTTTGAGATTAAGATAAAACGTTCAAACCAATAAACAAATATTACGTCAACTAGTTTTATTAAAATTTTGTTTTCAAATCAGCGCGGTTCTTACCAAATGTTATAGGTTTAGAAAGGTAGGTCTTAAGTTTAAACTGTAATCATTGCTTACATGAATTATTATAAATTGTAATTTTTTTTTTAGTACAAAATTGAACCAAAATTTTAATTGAGTTACTGTCTATTTAATTTTGACCTCCGTAACCCATTTCTCAAGGTTATTATGAAGACTCATGTTTGTGAGAAATTAAACTGCCAAAAAAAAAACATTTTCTGAATATCTTTAGCATAAGAATATATTTTCAAATAAAGTAATATGTTGATTAAAGCTTCATTCGATTTCGTCGTCGTCTATATTTTAAAGTATGATCAAGCGGATAGTCAGTTGTGTACCTTTTCTACAGAAAATAACCATTTCCTGGTTTTGCGCGGATTCCGTGATTACGTGTTTTTTGTCGCGACAATTCGTTCAAGCTTTTATCGGACTGGAAAAGTTTTTGTCGGATAAGTCTAGCTGCAGCGTGACAATACCATCGCTTCTTGCTTTAAAACACGGCCGAGGATTGTGTTATTTCAGATATTGACGGAGACATTTTATAAAGAAACATTGTAAACTTTATAGACGTACAAATGTCCACCTATGTACAAAGTTTGGATGCCCCACGTCAAAACAATACAATAAATAAATAAACATTGTTTTGAATGTTAGATTAGTAGCTTCGTGAAGAACTCTAACTCACACATATAAAGTGCTTTTTTATCCCAATTTCTTTAACGGCCATAAAAGTTTTTATCATTTTGACCCATTTGATTGACATATCAATGTTTATTTAATATTTTATGCTATTTGTTAGACCTATATGAAACTGTGCGAATGGGTACAATATCTATTACAAATATAATGTTGATCTAAGTCTCAGAACGAAACTGAATAACGTGATTTTACAGTGCTTTTAGATTTTTACTACGAGAATCCGTTTGAACCTAAACAAAGGCAAAGTAAAATGCTGGTTTTAGCCGTAATATTTGGAAACTTCGATATTGGAATCAGAAAGGCGAAAGAATCTGAACATGGTAGCAAAGCTGATCATTGAAGTTATGTGTAAAAGCTATAGGTGATATGTACCTGTAGAGTAATTATAGAGTTCCTCATTGCCTGACAACGTAATTACATCAAGATGAGAGTTCGGTCGTAAATTAGGGAACTGTAACTAATGTCACGTGTAAGTTTCAGTTATGCAAGTAAATCAATCGTGAGCTCGGAGGCGTCTCACACGCCTCGCTCTACTCGAGGGCCCTCCAAGTCAATCGCGCCTTCCATTCAAAACCTTTTTGTACTGCTCGCCATTTCCTCTCAAGGAAAAAATACTGAACGACAGTGAGACGGACGTCACTAGTTTTTGCGATATTTTTGTAATACCACTTCGGAGATTAGATTTTGACGACGTATAACCTTCTATAGCGATTCTTGTCACTAATAGATAGCTAAAAAAAGCGATCGCTTTATGATATTCGGGGAAAATGAAATTGTAAAATTTTGCTAAGTTCGTATCGTTTGTACAAATTGAATGTGCAAATAATAGTTTATTATGCATCGTTACGTTCTTTGAACCTAATATGCCATGAATATGGAGCTAGACGCTATTAATTTATGTAGCGGTACACGATGTCAATGCACCGCGTAATATTGTTAGTTGCTGTGAGAAGACAAATGAATGAGGATAACCCTTCAGGGTATTGTCTAGGACAATATTTAGTACCTACCGTACAAAATGATGAGGTACTTCTCATGATTATGTGAAGCACAAGTTGGGGTGTTTGTTTAGAGAAAAAAGAATTTTTGAAAGCTAAGAAATGCTTAGCAATTATTTACATAGCACTAAATTATACTTTCTTACGTAAAAGAATTTCATAAATTTAAGGCTCTTATTAGGATTTTCATACGTCAAATTTTAATAAAGAACTATTCAAGATTAAAGATAACTTAGCGTACCTCGTGAACAATCACGAGTTCTGTTCAAATTATTCTCAGCTCCCACAGTAATCGTTACGTAGCATTACTTCGCTCCCGGGAGAAATATAATATACAAATAAAACAACGTAGAAACTTCGAAATCAAATAACACCATTACTTTTATATTACCATACTAAAAAACAAACGTTTCCTGTATAAGTATGGATTTGAAATCACACGCCTTGCGGCAGGAAGCCATAACATTGTAGCCATTGCTTCCTTTCTAAAAACTTAGTTATTTACATATAAAGACTATTTTAATAAAAGTATAACGGAGTAATAGCGGATAAACTAATGTGACATACATTTTGTGTTCGTACTGCCAACGCCGAAAGTTGAGGCAAGATTTATTAGGTTGCTCTGATAGTTTTGAAATTAAATTGTAAACCTGTTTCCTAGGTGTGCGTACCTATCAATGCTATAGAAACCTATCAAGTTATAGACTCATTAATACATAGGTACTCCTACTTATGGTATATTTGATGTCAACCTGGTGTCAGAATTTAAGCCACTTGTAACTTTGATATGACATGGCAATGTATAATGAACTAATTTTAGGCGATATTTCACAGAATCTAAATACGCAGTAGGTGCGCTTGGAAACAATTAGTTCATATTTTAAAATTTATTAACCGGTACAAGTAACTAACTCTAACTGAAATCGAATGTAACAAATGAAAAAAAAATCGATGTTGCAATACAAATGGTATCGCTTACTTTTTGCTCCATTAAGATAGGTGTGCGGGTGAGTACAAGGCAGGTGTTGTTTTATCTGCGTCCGGGAACGTTGCCCTCACTTCCGCCCTTATCTAAGTTTACTTACCTTAGTCTGAGAACCGACGGCGACAAGTCAGCTGTGCTCTTTTCACTCATACGCGATACGTGTGCCGTTGATATCTTCAACACGCGTTAGAATGTGTGAATCTATGGCGGAAAATGTGGGATTGCAAACACTTTTACGTGTTTATTTCATCTACACTTTCTGACTTTTCTTGGCAGTTCAAGTTCAATGACCTTACGAGTTTAAAAACCCAGGACAGAGGATATGAAAGATACCTTAAATCTTACAACGGTAAATACTTACCGCTAAGAAGTAATAATGAGACAGTAAATTTAGTGCGGCATAATGTGAAAATTCGTGTAACATCTACGTGCTTACTACTCTAGGTCCTGAATAAATAACGTAACGCCTGCCTTTATGTAAATTTTTGATAAAAATAAAAACATGCTTTGATATCTTTAAAAAAAGATGGAACAGTTATAATACTGTTTAGCCGCCGTCAATCACGTTGAAAACTTGGAATCTGAACATTTTACCAAATATAACAAAGCAAGTATTGAAATCTTTTCCATTTTAGGCCAAGATTTTTAATAAAATATATTACCCAAGAAACATTGCCGTTAAAGGTCCACTTTATCCTTTATACGCTCGGGCAGCGATGGTAACGATAAAACCTCTAAGATCAAAACCTGTGAAGAAACGTTACATACGCGCAGGTATTGGCTATCAAGAGAGTGGGTAAGTGAAATAAAATGTTAGTGGATTGGAATCTCGCCGCAGGTTAGGCCGCAACTCAACACTCCGAGGCGGCTATTGATGTTCCCGGCCCGGGGAACCATCTCAATGAGCCTACACGCCTATTTTACATACATACTGCCTTCGTAATGCTCGCATGGAGCTAGGCGTGAACTGATTCCTGATAAAATACCTATTTCCCTGGAAGTGTACGAATCCTTTAATCTGCATCGCAATAGTCACTTTATTTAAATGTATTATACAACTAAAATGGCACCTAGTAATTTATAGGAGTAAGGGAAATAACTTCGGGCAATGAAAAAATGTTTTGCGAATAAAGTCTAAGTAGGCACTCAAAAGAAAAGTCAGAAAAAATACGTAATGTTTCTAGGTTATGTAATACCAAAGGCCATAAATATAAAAGCATAATATGAGTACGTACTGAACTAGGCAGGCAATATTTACTAAGTTAAACGAATCAACCCAATTGCGGCGGAAACGTACGCGCGATGAAAACGTTGAATATTTTAGTGAACAAAGAATTTAGTTAAATATTTGCTTTACCGAATGTTCAAATTAGATAAAATAAAACCCGTCAACTTTGTGTGATAAATGTTTCGATACTGAGCTGGACCACTTCCAATTGGTAGTGTGTGTAAAGTCGATAGAAGATCTGGCGTCATTTGTTTAAGTCAAGTTAGTGAAAAGGGTTGTCTTGATACGTAAGACGAGGGCTACCAATCTGTCACTGTTGGTATACTAAAAGCTCGTTCACATGAAGCAAGCTGCGCATAAATCGACTTGCGATAATAAACTAGTATAAATCCTCGTTGCTCGGCGAGCATTCGACAATATGGAACTGATGTCGATTTGCAAGCATTCAATATGGCGCTGGACAGGAGTGCCAAGATTCGCGCGCATATTGGACTCGACAAGGCGACGTTAGTTAAGAGTTTGGTGAGAACGCGACTGTTGTGCTTGTGCTGATATTACATTTGAGATACAAAGTATTCACATTTTTGAAACGTGACAATATTTTGTCTTTGTGGTTTGTCGTCATGACGTGACTTTAAAATGAATTATTTGACATAAGCAAGTAACCGCTTTGGCATGATTACTCTAGGCTAGGGGATATAAAATAAAACCGCTTTGTACAGTGACAGAACGCCAACACGTCGCCTATCTCCTAGTTCACTAGTAAACCTTTCCCGGTCTACTTTTACGATTTGTGGGACGATAAACTGAGCAGTTGGTACATTCTCCGTTCCTTTTGCTTACCGGGTAAATGTAGTTTTATTATGTTTTATTAATAGTTAACTTTTACAATTGCTTTAAACTGTAGGTCTTTCTTTGGCCTATATTCAGGCGTAGGCTTTCATTATTGAGCGAATGCTTAGATTGTGCCAAATTAATCAATTATCACCCTTTTATGTTAAATCTGTTCACAGTACATTAATTTGTTTGTACCCAAGAAGACTAATCGAAGTAATCGACAGCTCAGCGAGTCATAATGGTATATAAACCCTTTATCCCCGTCTATCGTATTTGTTTGCATGCGAATGGAAAGTCGGTGAACAGGAAATATGGTGCTCGACCCCCTAAGAAAACATGTGCGACACTGAATGCTAAGGATTTGTAATTTATCGAACAACAAAAGTAATTTTGCAACAGTTGTAACGTGCGATGCCGACTGGCGAGCATGTTCCGCCCGTGTTCGTGTAGATGTCTAATCTTGCACCAACTTAGCCACAAAACTAAGTTTAACCCACTTCGCGGTGTAACGGCCTTTTGAACATTCCCGATAAAAAATGTTTCGTACAAATACTTAATTAGATTTTAATTGTAAACTTCCTGCTTTCGGGCGTTTGCCGTTTTTGTTTTATTTTAGTGGAGTGTTTTAAATACTCAAAGTAATATTATTGTTCGGCCAGGGTTAAAATATTATTGGAGGAAGGCACATTTTAAAAACCCACACATTATTATCAATTTAAACAATAGATAGTGTTATTAGGCAGCGAATCTCACTGAAAACTCTGCGCAAATTCGTGTTTCATAACTATGTTTAAATAACAAACAAAATCTTTTGTTATATTGAAACGAGGAAGTCGATGTTAAAGTTTATTCTGTGTTTACCTAAATATGTACATTTTGGTAGGATAGCGCCTCAGTGGCAATTTGGGCATGGTTGAACGATTGTAACGGCTTATGTGTCGCACAGATTTATGTAGTGATATTTAAATGTTGAGCTCGATCGCTCAATATGGTGGAATCGTAAAGGAAACGTAGTCAAATCGACACCGGTACGGGTGTACAGCGCTTGCCGGGATTCTCACGATTTATGAGGCAATATGTTTAACGTCTACTACGGGAACCCTCTCCGAACATAACGGGGCTGTTACGTAAACAGATTGCTCGCGAGTGGTGGGCCGACGCTCCAGATATCGGCCTACGAACGAGTCCAACACTTACAACTTTTGTAGCAAATCGACGACGACATTTCGCTCTTTGTAAAGCTCTCTGCATGCGAATCGCTAGCTACATCGCCAATTCGAGGACAATATTAGAATAGTGCGCTTTGTTGAGATTTTCTTTCCTGCCTAGGTCGCGAAGTGGCAAAACCTTTGCACGTTGTTCATGCCGCGCGGAAACTCCGCAACTCTTTACAATTTATTTCCGTGTTATTTCGTTTTGTTACTTTCATTTTACATTGTACCTATGCTTACTTTATTTGCATAATCTTTATAGCACAATAACCTAGGGAGCAATTCTGGGCAAAACTGAAAATAATGTTATTACCTCCTACATTTTTCTTTAATCAATCTGAAAAATATAATTATTTGTATCCGTTTGGCAGTGATTATCAAACATTGACCTATAAACAACATTGGAATATCCATACATCAAATGTTCGGCATGCATATGATTAGGAAGTAGGATAAACGCGCCGAGCGGAATCCGATTGAGAAAATTATTCAGCAATAAAAAATAAGATACAGAATAATTTTATTGCGCACGTCTACGTTCCTTTTCCCTTGACATTTGATCTAACTCGTCTGTGTAAGTCGCGTTTTATGGCCACCGAGTGATTTTTAAATGATTTTTTTATTGTTTATGATCAACATTAAAAAACGGAAGAAAAGAAGATTACTTCGTGTACGACATTTTTGTTATGACGTCATAAAGGAACGCGAACATTTGGGAACATTGCTTACAGTGGTATGAACAGATACAGACATAGATATATTGTCATAGTATGCTAGCTGCAGCATTGGCGTAATGGGTTTTGCTGAAGTCCTAATCTAGAATAAAGTGTTCCTTCATGTCAAACTCCTTCAAACGCGTTAAGCCATTAACACACTTCTGAATATTAGTAAACAATAATCGTACGCTTTGAAAAGGAGATAGAAAAAGTATTTCCGGGTAAGAAAATCTACTCTTGCGACAAATTTTATGCGTCAGTTAGGTATCTCTTTGTTCGGTTCTGTTTTATAAAACCGGTAAGTTGCAGTTCCTTTATGAAATAATAAATAAAGAAAATGAAGGTTATATAAATTTAGTAATTATGCAACAAAACGCCAGCATACCTTCAACTGAATTTTCTTTGGGAAGGGTGCCGGGCGGGGGTATTTCAAAAAACGCTTGGTCTTTTGTGGATAAGAATGAGAAGAGGATTCTTATGTCACTAAAACCACCCCGTTGGTCTATCTTCTATTAGCGTAAGATGATCTAATAATTATATTATGGACAGATCGACAATAATGCAGTTTATTTTGGGTTTAACCCTCTGTATACCATAAATTGAGGTGTATTATACCTTTACGTATGTGGAGCCTTGTTCATGTTATTATTTATCAAAGATAACATAACAATATAATCTGTTGTTTACAAAGTTTACCGCGTAATGAATATCAGTTGTGTTAAAATAACGCCAAATTAATAATACAGTAATAACAAACAAAAGCATTGTTAACAAATGATTGAATATCGTAAAAATAAATAGAGTTTTGTGACATTTCGGGGTATATTTTAAGCTGGCTTTATCGTTAAGGTGATCGTAATAACGTGATCAGATTATTGAGTCACTTGCTTTTTCCCGCGGCTACGCCCGCGTGCATGTCAGTTATAGTTGCAAAAAATTAGCCTATTTTTTCGCAGTCGGATATACAGTAATCTGTGTTTGTCTAGGGTGTCAGCTAATTTCATACGAAATGTCATCCAAATTAGTTTAAGTGTGAAGAAATAATAAACATCCATCCATACTTACAAACTTTCGCGTTTATAATATTAGAATGATATTACAATTGATACCCATACTAGGCACAAATATCGTAGAACGTTCAATGGCTCAATCCATCATTGCAGCGGCATTGGATTTGACCGAGTATGCATAAGTAATTTTTTATTGATCTGGAAGTCGGTCGGTCAGAGCAATGTTGGCGTACCGCCGCCTTGCTCACACTGCAAGCCCTTAAAAGGCAGCAGTTGCGTGACGTCGGAAGATTCTTAATTTTGATTAGAGCCTTGCGTGAATGGGGCGCCTGCGGTGCTGTTCATCAAATGATTTAACCACCGTTGATGTTTACTTTACAGCTTTATTTATATTGTGTCGAGCTTAATTTTAACACCTTAGAGAGTTACACTAGAATTAGTACGGTACGGTGAAATTTAAGTCTAAATAGGATACTTTGGTGATGCCAAAAAAAGCAAGGTGCCATCCATGGCTTATATTGGAGTTTGATTATACGCAAAACGTGGAACTAATCAACGATAACAAAAGTCGGTAGCCAAATAAAATAATAACAACGTGTGCTACAATCCTTCAAACAAATAACAACATTTTCCTCTCGAAAGCCCCTTTTATGCAAATCCCGCGATATTGACTCAAAAAGTAAAAAGGCAATAAATAAAACCATTACCGATTGTCAATAAACAATTGAGTTAGCGCTATAGAAAAAATAAGCAATCACAAGTCTATTTTAACGCTATACCATTTTATCCAGCAATTGTAAAGCAATACACTTTTAAAATAAAACCCGAGTGTTCAAACATGAATCGGCTTGGTGAGGCAATAAATTGTGGCACGAGGCAAAACTCGCCGTTAAATATACTCTTTTAAAGTTCAACTTAACATTTGCGACGCCAGTTTTATCGTCTAAAATAAACATATAAAAATACGCAGTTTTGTTATGTGCATGTGATATAACATTTCCCTAAAGGACTAGACATGAAGAGAATGCCACTTTGCATATTTGTATTGCACTTTTCGTTTTAAAACTGTTATACGGTTGTATTTAAATTCGCTGTTTATTTTTTGTTTTATTAGGTTTAATCTGGTTACGATCCATGGTGTTGTATCTTCGTATCGACCGGCGTGTTGCCGGCGCGATAATATATTTGAGGGAGACATAATGAGCACATTCACACCACCGCGCACCGATGGAATTTGGAAAAAAAGGAAACAGTTACATGTCGTGAACGCGCCTCGTCCTTGCCTTGACATCGGTTCCTACTAAATAACCAGAAACGAAGTTTGTTTTATTCCATTATTGTCCCACAACAATATACTAAGGATAATAAACATAAGACTCGGTATTTATTCGTATTTGAATTTTCGTTCGAATGCTGTGAAATATTTTAAGACCTTCGCGTGTTTTAAATTGGAGCTTATGTTTTTTTTGTACCTAAATGGTATTTTTTGTGCCTGTCGGGGACAAGATATCTTCGTTGATATAAATATCCATTGTGTGTGGTATGTGGTTTGCCAATATTTTGTGCAAATGCATTACAATATTTGTTTATACTTGTTAGTTAATTATGTAAACATTCATTTTGTCACTATTTATTTGTTTAATTGTTTTGGCTTTGTTGCTTTACTTATTTCCTCGTAAATTTAAATGTAAATACTACAAACAATCATTCAAATTCAACATCAAAATTGCACATTTCAAAGCTTAAAAAAGTAAATTTATATATTGTAAAGTATTTCCCTTTTTACTGGAAAAAATACAAACTACCTTCACTTAACACAAGTTTTTCTCAACTACACGAGTGTACACGTAGATTTTAAGTTCGCGAGAAAATATTAATCCGTTGAGACGGAAAAACAAAAAGAAATAATAATTCATTCTACTCGCATCCCGAGGGGATTACCAAACGGGATAAAAAGTAGCCTTCGTTCCCATGTAGGATTGTAGGACGTAGGTAGGCTCGAGTCTAAAGTTTGTCCAATCCCAGGACCCACTGTCACATTGATTGAGTACTCTGAGCACAGGGTGACGTATATTCACTGAACATCAGAATAAACCTCACGTTTATAATTTTACTGCCTTTTTTTTAAAAAGGTAGATATATAATATTCCGGCTTACTCTTTTGTTTTTCTATTTATGTTTTTTAATCGCTTTGTCATGAATAATTGTGAACTAATTGGCAATCACCGCATTTTTTCCAATTGAAGTATTTGTAATGAGTATGATACCTACAAACCAAAAACTAAATATAGATCGTGATTACGAGCCTTGAATGTGTGGAAATTTTTACGTTATCTAAATTTGTAACGTTAGAATGTCTAATACGAAAATTCAGTTTTTACGCAATTCCGTCCTCGGTTGATCGGATTAAGATGGAATTTGGATACAAAGGCGGAATGTTTCTGGATTAGCGTAAGGGGTATTTTCTTTTCATCTCAAAAAATTAAGCATTTTACACGACGCCAAAGAGGCACATATTAATTTATACATTGTGCGCTTATTATTTTTGTTCATAGAACTTTACGCTTATGCTCTTCATACATGTGACGATACTTACAGAGCTATAACTATTGAACTCACTATTATTTAAGTATTAAGTAAACATGAATATTCTGTACAAGTGCTAAACAAAATAACGTGGAAATGAGATCAAAATATTACTCATGAGCATGTTTATATTTTCAGTTCCGGGACTTAGAAGCAGAAAGTAGGACAGTTACCAAACAAGCGCCTTTTCTTACAAACTATTACAACACAATTGTGAGATCCTTGTGTTGCATTTGTTGCACTATTACATAAAAAAATGGTACTAAAGTCTAATTAGGTAACTCTCGTTACAACTCTACATGTAATTCGTGGTTTTGCACAAATTATTTGAAACTGTAATCAAATTAATGAAATTTGTGGTCATTGCTCAATTATGCTGCTACATACTTATATGAGCGGGAATTTTAGCAGCTGAAGCTTTAAATAAAATAGGATTACCTGTTTATAAAGGCATTCATTACTTGCAAAATAATTATACCAAAATACATATTCTACCAAATAATGGACATTTTAAAACCTGTTTTACTTGTTATGACTATAAGCTAAAGTTCTATATACTTAACCTCTTGAATAAAGAACAGACTTTAAGTTCTAATAATAAGCTATACATGTTATAAAATTATTTAGTAAAGTGAATGGCTATGAAACATGACTCTACAGAAACTTTAAAACACGCTATGCTTTTTTACCTATCCATGGTAGGGTCTATCCATGTATTTGTACCGCGTTTACGGCAGACATTAAATGTTAGTTACAGCCGCAGTACTTAGGTGGTTCTGGACCCTATTGTTAAGTACCACCTGCTGTATTCATGCAGAAACAAAAGCTTTAAAGTACAGAGGGTCTACCATCATTGATTAAAGTATTATTATTGCGTGTGTGGAAGAGAGACGGCGCTCTACACTTTACAGTGCGCTGTCACGCTTCCACGCCTTCATTACTAATACTTTAAGAGGTAGTGGTAGCTGTTTGATTGAGATGACTCGAAATTGTTTTCGAAAATGATCTCCGCACACCTGCCCCTTGAACGATTTAAACCTTACTAATGATGCAATGGGTACAGCAAATTACTGGGTACATTAAATTCGAAAGCATCGAAGGAAAAAAGTACCGATATGAAAAAAGTCTAATAAAGGCACAATAAGTAAATTATAAAAATAAAGAAAAAGCATTCTACTCTTTAGGTATAGATGAGGTCGAGCCTGATCTTTTTACAAAGTTCAGTTTAAAATTCAATTTATCGTCCTATGTTCAGAATGTTGATCCTGTTACGTCATAGCGAGAAGAAATGTTAAGCGCTGGGATGTGAAAGTTTGTTAAACCCTTCGGCTTAGTACTTAGTTCCTAAAGACTTAATTACTGAATGTTGACTTAATATGGCAAGAGACGCGTATCATATCAAGTTTTGTAGAGTTCATTCTAACGTGAATTTAGTATAATAACGTACGTAAGTTACGTAAGCTAGTCGATGGCAAAATTAAAAAGTTTCTAGGTCAAACTTTTCATTTAGTGGAGGCTAACAGGCCAAATTCCGGCTTAGACTAAAAATATGCAAATTTCCGAGTTTTCATTAGGTCACTCCTAATTTCCGAAGTCGAAAAGTTCCTTTACTTGGATAATCCATATTCGAGTTTGACACAGTACTATTAATACCATTGATTCTAAGTAATAAATCTATTAATAATATGATGACGATACTAGTTACTTATTTTATTACTTATGTCGTATCTCCATATTGTTTTATGTATCAGCTGTGTATCGATTTATGTAATAGACACGTTTTCCTATGTTCTCGTTTCTTCCTACGAAAATAGTCACACGTGTAATCCCCTAAGGAGTCAGTACGGATATTGCATTCAACATTACTTTATTTCAACCACTGACAGCTCTTAATAGTTTTCTAGGAATTAAAAAAATATTTATTGTAAAAAATATAAATTCACGTTTTAATTACTTGGAAACCTTAATACGATTTTTTTTAATAGTCAGAATTTTAATGTTCATTTTACGGTTGTCAAAAACGTTTTTGTAAAAATACTTATGTACTGGATATAATTGTAGGTACGTATATAAAAATGTTATTTTTATTCAAATAGCAAAAGGAAGTAAACCAAGGCAAACATAATAAAATATCATCGTAGTAAATGCTCTAGAGAGCTCATAGCTACTGTTGAAACAACACTTTATGTCAAATCCTCAGGTAACAAGCCGACTGACAGATTTTTCGCGTACAATATACAAGGAATTGTGTCCCCGGGGCGCAGCTCCCTACGTTTATCGCGAGCGTCTACTGCGCCACAGCGCCGGTACGCCGGAGATATAAGGAACACGACCACTAATATCACCCACTACGCAGTAAAACCATAAAGACGGTAGTTAGATAAATAGATTGCTAGACGGGAGAGGGCGTACGCGTCTAAACTACCTTTTAATAGAGAAAGATGTTCACAGAAATCAACAGTTACTTTTATAGTCCTACCCGTGACCGGGTTACGAAATAAAAAAATGACAACAGCGCCATCGTTCGCACGTAACGCGGGTTCCGCGCGTTTAATGGCACTTACTTTAATTTCATTACAGGTACGCTTCAACCCGTGAGGATCTCGTTCAAAGAGCCTTCACTTTTTAATACGAATATTAATATATGCTTATTAGCAAACATTAGGCTCTTTGTTACGTTAAACAGGTTTATGACTCCGAAGCATATTTGCAAGTGTGCTTATAATTTTGAAAAGAAGGTTTTCAGTCTTTAATTCATAAATTCTTGCTAATAGAGAAAGGGGTCCTTTAATATTAAAATGATTAGAATATGTATTCATATTTCGTCAAATCATAAAATGTTAAGAAGTTATTAGGTGGTAAGCTTACCCTCGCTTTGTCCTAATCCACATAATAATCTTGCTTACCATATGCTGTAATCTGCTGAGATTTGATGGAAGAGGCAGGGACGATGACCCTATTTAAAGCACGAGGACTTGAGAAAATCCTTTTTGATCACTTCTAATCTTTTCATTTTCTAAGCTCTTTATTTGAAGCGAATTTTCAAGATAATTGTAAAGAATGAATATTGCTAAACCATACGTAACGTATGTCGAAGATAAAACGACATAATAATTCGAAAATATTTTTCGGGAGAAGGAACTCTAAGAAAAAATGCGGAAAAACGCGCAGAGCTATCCATAAAAGAAATATTTGCCATCCAGTAATTCGAAAGATCAAACCGGAGACAATTTTATTACACTTAGGATATTCATCGAAATAGAGCGCATAATGTTTAGTATATAACTGTCCTTTTTTACTTTACTGAAAAGCCATTGTTTTATTTTCCATAAAAATCGAGTGCAATACACATGTATAGAATGGATTCATTAATTTTAACATGTCTTTTTATGGACGACAAACTGCTATATGAATAGTGTTTCAACCCCGTAAACGGATTTCAATGCGATATTTTTTAATAACTTTCCGGGCAATGTTGCTCTAACATGTACTATCAAATTCAACTAGCCCATTTACAAAAAAGGGGAGGGGTGGGGTAAATTTGGAGATGACTGACGATGACAATTGAACACATTTGTTAGTTAACTTAAACGAAACGAAACGACAAAAGACCGCACGCTGTGGTTGAGGCCTATGCCTAGCAGTGGATGTCTAAGGGCTTAAATGATGATGATAATATATGGTAATATATGTATTTGCGAAAACCTTATTATCTACCGTTGTCTGAATTACGGGAAACAGGACTTAATGAAACATTCTAGTAATAAATATGTATATTTCTTAAAATGCAACCCTTTGCTTCTTCGTAACACTTATTTATTAAAAGATTTTTTTTATTACTTAAGAACTAAATTTAATTAAACTCAATCCTGATGTAAATATAAATGGTTTTACAAGGAAATGGCTCCCATAGTAAGTATTGACAGAAGTGGAGTTCTGAGTTAAGCGCAAAGGACAGAAATAGATTAAGTTAATTAGGTCTATAAATAAATAAAATGTTCTATTAATACCATGAAGTTGAATTACTTTCATGAATGAATGAAATTAAATGCTTTCTACATATATTAAAGGGATTCATATAACTACACAGTACAAAACAAAGTCTAAGACTATGTATGCTTAGATCTTTAAAACTACGAGATGCATTTTGATGCGTTTTTTTATTAGATCAGCATATTTCAAGGGAAAGTTTGTGTAATACCTACGCCAATATTGCACCCGTGCGAAGCTGGGGCGAGTCGCTAGTTTTATTATAAAGTCGCTCCTAGCCATTACATTACAATCGTACCAATATACATTTTATACATAAGTATTTTTCTTTTTATTTGTTATGGACGAGGATGTCAATTACACCAATAGGGTCTTAATTAGCGAACCTATTAAAATAGACAGCGGATTGATCTTTCGTTCTAATACCTAATTATATACGTCTATATTGCCCATTTGTGTAAATCGAGCCCTGAATTGAATAGAATATATACACGTATTTTACTCGAGACAGCTAAGCTTAAATGTAGCTTGAGAAACTTGTTTAAAGTTTTATTTTATTTGTTGGAAATTGTGTTAGAAGTTAGTGCTAAACTGCTTACTTTTAAATACGGCTTGGAAGACGTCATTAATGATACACATACACATGAATAAAGCACTTTACCTACACTTTGTGAGCTGATTTAGGGACTTAAAGAACCTTATCTAGTATTTAATTTAAGATGTTTTATTTTTCTAATAATTATTTTGTTATGTAAAAGCTACAACATGCAAGTAATGCTTAGATTTTGTATTAATACGATACGTTTTATCTGAAATCTATTTTTCATAAAAAATAACTTTAGCAAATCTTAACAAGACGTGCATAAATATTTCTATCGCTACGCAACCAATTTACCTGTTTTAAACTTGCTACGTATCTCGTAGCAGTTCGAAACTATATTAATATTCTTTGGCCCGCTACTTCAATAAAAGAGGTGAGCCGTTTACCTAAGATAATACGCTGTTTTAAATAATCTTCCCCTTTGCTACACCTTAGTGACCGTCAAACGTGCTGGAAATTATTTCCTCTCTTTTTCGAAAAATATTTTAGAATATTCTCGGAGCGTAAAACGAACATTCACACTAGTCAATTCTCAGTTTCTCTCGCACGAATCTTTATCGCAGAGAGTACGCATCGATAGGTAATTGAAGCAATATCGGCGGCGGAGCTTGTGTTTCCAGCCTCATGTTTCCGGTTTCCGCAGTATAAACTTATTATGTACCCGGTGTAGTGTTACTTTACTATCGTTCTAGTCTAAATAAACTTTGACTTCGAATGTGATTCGATTTCCAAAGTTTGATTTGGTTTTGGTGTTTCACAATTATAGGTGTTTTGGTTAGCGGACGCCTCCAATGTTAATTAAATTTATCAATGGTTGCTGCGAATAAAATAATATTATTTGTACCAATCAAACGCTTCATGAAAACAAACGATAAATAATTTGGAGTCTTGGTCTTGAGTCTTGCGCATTACGATTTTTTTGTTTGATCATTAATATTTATCAGACTCGTTACGGTTGTGTGTTTATGTAAATACGGGAGCCTGTACCGAATGCCATCGATTTCTTTGCATTACAGTGCAGAGCGTGCAGGTTGGCGTGGGGTGTGCCGGCCGGCGAGTAATGAGGGCTCAGTCGCTCTGGAGCGACGAACTTCCGTTACGGTGAAATCCGATTTTATCGTAACTGAGACAAATTCTGTTCACATATTTTTTACCGAGTGCACGGTGAATTATTCCGGCGGCGAGGAAAGCGGCGTGTCGTGTGATTCCGTCGTATCGACGCTCATTATCGGCGGGCGGGGCGCCGCGCCGACGCGCTCAGCCGTGCCGCTATTACAATCGAATTCTACTTGACGACTCGTGATTCACGATCGAAATCCCACTGCGTATGATTCGATAATGCCTGTGTTTGATTCACATCTTAAATACGCACATTTGTGTTGCGACTACATTAGAAATATGCCCAAAAGCTGGATCATCTAAGAATCCCGTTTTGTGGGAAATGAGGAAAATTCATTAATTCTATCTTTTTCCTAACTTTCCTCGAAAATCTTTGGTGAGTAATTTTTATACGAGTTACTCCAGGTATAATCATTCATAAAAATGAGGAAGGATTGATAACAACCGACCTATTATTCTCTTAGTCAAATAAAAACCCTACAAAATATTCCCCATTTCCAAATATTTTTAAAGGAACACGTGTAACATACTAGAGTCGAATTCTGAACCATATATTTTTTTATGCTTGTTCCAATTTAGTAGGAGATTATTTAAATAAATCGATTCCCCACACGGGTACATTACTGCGACATACGTAAAGTAAAAGCGTCAATTTTGGTAACGGGGACGTGTAGCTGAACTTCACGGCTGAAAGCACTCTTATAACAGGTTGCTCGGTTCCGTGCGAGGCGAAGCATTAATCGTGTAACGTAGCGGGCATACATCACCTCTGTACGAAGTGTGACAGCACACTCCAGTTAACGTAAATCACTCATTACAGCCATACTTAATGAGTCATCCACTAGATGCTTTTCTAATGACAATTTAATAACGTTCATCGCTTAATTTCGCCGAGTAATCAAACTTTCAGACAACGTGGCTCTTAAGGTAAGCTAAGGATAATAGACAGCACCTTTGTGGATTTGAATACATTAAGGGAACGAGTGTTGTTTAGTGATTTATTATAAAGCCATTTTGAATTATGGCTTTTGACGTAGGTAGACTCGCTTTCTTAAATGTGCTGTGAAATTAATGTGCGTTGCTAGAGTTATTCATTAAAATATTGATCGCGTTTACACAGCGCTTAAACATGTCTATATTTGGTTAAAATGTTTCTTTAGTGTTTAATTAAACAAAAACTTCGTCAAAGCTACATTGAGAGTGGTAGACGGTTTTAATGTAACTGGGTTTGTGTTAAAATAGGCCTTTATTTAAGGAACGTTTTACAAAGAATGAGAAATTGAGGTTAAAGTTAAAACACTAAATATGATCCTAAATATTATTCTGTGCGTAACGTCAGACGGTTCACGGTAATAAAGCCTTCGCCTACACGAAATGTAACGAATTACTGTTGAAGACGGCACATAACATACAGTACAACAAATTAAATTGATACAAGTAAGGTCACAATAATTGGTTTACTAGCTTCTCTGAAATTTCCTTTATTCCTAGTATTATTTTATAAAGCTAGAATTTTGGCCGTCTATTGTACATAGGAAATGAGATACATACTACCTATATAACAGTTTTAGTCTGTACCTTCCATCTAACTATTCAAAGTAATTAACACCAGAAGGAAGCAGCGGGAGTCGATTTTGATTAACAAGCACTCGTGTTGTCTTTGACCTTGCCCTAATTGGTTATCAATTTATTTTTAAATGATACCGAAATAAATAATTCTAATTCTAAATATTTGCATCTAATTAGCGTATTCAATAAATAAAAAAAACTCAAACAGCTACCTTAGAAATATGTTCCGCGAATATTTACATATTTTTTTCAAAGCTTATTCCTTATTTGCTTTTCCTTTGTATCATTATGCAAAGATATACGACCTTTCGTGATAAATGCCTTACACTTCACTGGATACAGTCGCATAATCGGTTAAATGGTTTCAGAGTATTTCGTACAGCCGTACCTTCGTAAAGTGTAAAAGGATGTTTCGAGTGCTTCCATAGTTATATCTGTTCGTAATTTAATATCGATTAGCGGTTGATTAATTAAGTACCATTACGATCTCATTCTAACTCGAATAACCCTCTTAGTTTATATTTAGTAAGCAGTGTTGTAATTACGTTGTGGTTTAATTTGATTATATTGCTCGGTAATAGAAAAATTGTTTCTATATGAATAACAATCTTTCAGGAATTCTCAGATTGAACGATAAACAATTAGGGTTGCCACACAATGATTGTTCCAAAATGGACGGGCGCGGGCTTTGTTCTGGTTTTGTTTCTGTATTCTGTCGAGAATGCGATTGTACGAACACATAAGCAAATTCTAGGGTCTATTCATAATCATTAACTTAGTGTTACGCCCGGTAAACGAACTCTTTCAATATGATTTCTATGAACTTTGATCAAACGACGCTGTTTTAGACTTCGGGAAAACCTGTCGCGCTGAAAAAGAATGAAAGCGTGCCGGTATCAAATGTAGGGTTATTAAGTGAGAACGATGAAACTAAAGTAGACCTTTTAAAATACAAATGCGGATTATTGAAGATATAAATATATAATCAAAGAGCCGTGAAGTTACAAAAATATACAATATAAAATTGCAAATGTCATTGGTATTCGTTAGCAATTGTAACCAGCGATAAGTCTCATATCGATTCGATCAATTAAAGATGAGACAGCATTTAAATAACTTATGAAGTACAATTAAACGGTTACAGTTCCACTGTTATTTCGCAGTGTGCAAACTCTCGTAACTCTACTCCGCGCGCTGCGGACGTGCAATTGTTGACACACGTCACTTCGGCAGTCGAAAAGTATATAATTAATTGTAACTGATGTACTCCAACAATGGCACCGCTGTTTTAAACACTTCCTTTTAACCTGTCACTCCATTAACTCGTTTTAAATCACTTCCATTTAATTACGTGTCCATAGCAGCTTTGGGGTTTCTAACTGCGTTACTTAAACTGATACTGACAGTAGTGGCTGTTTAATATCTGAATCAGCTTTTTTTGGTAAAATTGATGTAATTTAATTTGAAGTATAAGCAAAAAAATATAGACCTATCCTATCAACAAAGTATTCGAATTATCAGGTTGTATAAATCTAAGAAATACTTCGCTACATTGCCAAAACAAAACCTTCTGATAGGTAATTGCATTCAAAGATATTCGGGCTTCGCAACGATAAAGTGCTCTTGCAATGCGATTCGCAAGAATAAACAGTGAAATAAACGTAGAGCAAAGGATACAAAACGTTCATCGAGCCTTGATCCCTCAGCTCAGCCAGATAAACAACAGGTAAATATTCTGATTTGAGTGAGCTATAGCACAGGCTATTGAGACAGTTACGCGTCGCTCGTTCGCTCCCAGTTCCCATTTCCCTTTCGCTTCATTTATCTTTAGATCTCCAATTTCGCTTCTGTGTCCGCTTTGCTTGACACGCAGCCAAAGCGCGCCTAATTGCTCACTCGTACAAAACATACTTATCACGAGGTTTCGCTCCGATTAATGGCTCCCAATTACTTGGTGTTGTTGATAAGGCGGATCACCCGAACTGTTATGCGTGATTAATCAGAAACAATGAGAAGTTTGTGTGTCGGCGCGACGAGAGGCGAGGGCAGTGCTCCGGCTGCCATTGTCTCTGGTCACCGGTGTGTGGCGGCCAGCGGACCACAAAATCGGTCCCAGCCGCGCGCCTCGGGAGCCCAAACACAGCCGCGGCAAGAGTCGCGCATATTGTGCCACTCCTGTAATATCATTTGTACAGCCCCCCCCCGCACGACCTGCGCCGCTTGATACGTCCACACGTGTCCTCAAAGGAGCGATACTGCTAACCGTAACTTTATTTCCTGAAATCGGTAATGAAATGTTAGACGAAACAACCGAAGCTGTTTCGCTCCATTGTGTATAAATATTTATTGGGGTTTCTCGTAGGTAATTTCGTTCTGAGATTTTAACGTATTCGCTTTTCGTGTTGTTATGTGTATGTAGGTTGTTGCTTTATATTTTACAGGTAAACGTTGTGTCCAACGACTTGAAACAAATTATTATTAAGCGTTTATTAAATAACCAATGCGTTGTCAATCTAATTAGTAATCACCCATTAAACGCTGAATTAGTCTCTACGCGGAACAACCGATACAACATGAATTATTTGGTAGCATTAATAATTTATTTTTGCGAGCAACTTGCCATCCACATGATGTATGAGCGGGTAATATTGGCGCTGTCAATAAACGGACGAAATAAAATTTGACGTCATGTGTTGGTTGTACGTAAATAAAACAAATAGTGTACTCTCGGGATTTTGTGACGGTGGATTGTAGAGTTATATCGTATGACAAAAGGTTTCGTATTAATTCAATAAGCTGTTTTTATTTGACTCTAACTGGCCGACAAATATAATTCGAACGACTTTTAAACAAATGTGTTGATACTTTTATGACGCTTTATTTTAAACATTATGTAAGTACTTTGATGGAAGTTTCTGGATTTATTTCTGAACTCAGGCCTGAACAGTTTTGTAAATCAGGTAATTATAACATAAAATTTGTATTTACAATTAGGGGACTGTTAGGTCTGGCCTATTATAACTTGAAAAGGGCTGATAATTGAATTGATAAATTACGCAGCATTTCCTTCTTCGTCGTGATCAAAACGAAAATCTTTTAAACAAAGTTCAAAAAGAACGACTTATTGGAAACATTCATTCTCGGATCATCCTATTATTACTCCTTCTGAGAGCTTTCAGTAAAAAGTAAAAGGGATCATAACAGAATTTATTTTATACAGAATTTATTTTATCGCCAGTAACTTGTGAATCGATCGGCGCCGCTGAAGGAGGGCTTGGGAAATTATTTTCGAGGGTGACCATCAAACAACTTACCGTTCGCTACAGAAACTTCGCGTGGCATAAAAGAAGTTTTATGGAGCGATAAAGACCTTTTCAAGGGGCTCCGGTAAAAGAAAGCGAGTAAGCCTGACGTCTTGCATATAACTCGAATAAACGTTACTCGTTCCACATCCAAGTTTCGATCATTAATCTTTACTAATTGATTTATTATCGAGTAAAACTACACCAATGAATATTATATTGGTATGACAGGCAATAAATAGTATTTGCTGTCAGTTCGGCGATTCTTTCTTGTTTAACGTTTACCTTTGTGCCGAAATAGGTCAATTCCAGTAAAATTCGTCGGTACGAATTAGAACACACAGTTATTAAAAATGTAATTGTTAAGTGAGTTTATTTTAAAATAACTTACATGAGGTCTACGTCCTGCAGCCACGCTAGACACTATCTTATAAATTAATCGTAGCAAGTAAGTCTAGCGCCGCGGCTGGCTATTACTTTTTTTACAGGCGCGGGTTTGATATAGGTATGGATAATTCATTGCGGTGAATAAATCAGTTCAGTAATTTAAATTAGACGAGCTGCTTTAGTATCTAATGAAGCTTAAATCGCACAGTAAACTCAAATAAAGGTAGCGCAACGCTACATTTTTTCACTCGTACGGTTCGTTTTTGTTAAAATATGTTCAGTAAAAGGTATATAGTGGGATTAAACTTCTTCAGAACTTAACTGGAATCCATAGCATTAATAAAAACATATCAGATTAAAATGCCCAATTTATGTCTCTACTCTTAACTTCAAAAATATGTTAGGTAGGTGCATTGAGTTGAATTTAATTGAAATCAACTGTATAAAATAAGAATATTATCCACAAACAACACTCTGTTGAGGTTCCAATCAATTATTGTTAAGTATATAACATCACTACAATTGTATCAGTATACCTACTTTACCTAAGCACCTACTAAATAGCCTGGAGTGCAGTAAGCGTCAATAAAATGAACGGCAACGTTTGAACACTACTTAATTACTAGCTGTAGATTTGTAATGAGGGTTCTAAACTAATGAGTTGCATTCTAAAATAGGTCGAACTCGGTCATGTATAAAGTAACTAAATGTTTCTGCTCATCAGTTTAATAATGTAACTGAAAACGTATTGAAAATAAGTCCTGTTGGAGAAATTACACAGCATTTTGTTATTAACAAATTGAGCATAAAAAAAAAACTTCACAAACTGATTTCGAGTAGGTAACGATACTAGAAAACAAAGTTTATACCCGGGAACGGACGGCCTCGACGAACCATAACAAATAAAACATACGATTGTTAAGTAAGTAGAGTACCGAAGTATTTATATGTTTGTACAACAATACGTGGCAAGTCTATCACAAAAAACCAAAGTTGTGTTTGATTTTAATTAAATTTCGTTCGTTTAACAGTTTGTGGTTATCGATTTTCATTTAACTCTTCTTAAATAGGTCATTACGGCAGTGTGTTTATGAGTAAAGCGGCGACGTCGGTCGAAGGGCAATATTGCGTTTTGTGCCACTGCGTACAATAATAGGGTGATTAATGGTTCGCGCGATACACGAGGCAAGTTCTTTGTTGTTCGCCAAATATTTGATCCATCGTCGACGTTGCAATCCGTTCCTTTGATATTACTTATAACAGTGATTTTAGCCGCATAAGCTGGCGGGATGTGTGAGGACTCGGTAATGGTTTTCGAGCTTTCTCCAGCCACATCCAACCTATACAAGGGGTTTCCGGCGTGAATAAGTAATACGCGTGTTACCCACTCCACGTTTGAAATGTTGCCTTTTATGAAGTCTTGTCATAATAATTTATAAGAAAACAGTAAAGAAAGGCTCGTTGACTGTCTCAATAGAAAGTTTATAGTTATTTGTTTCCAAGATCATTAAATATTCATTGAGGTAGTAGTTTAGTCTATTTTTAGAATTAATTTGATCGGCAAATTGTGGTTCAATAAATGCGTCTTCTGAAATGTAGATTTTTACTTAAGTTAGACAATTATATTGAAATAATATGGTAATTAAGAAGATCTTTTAAAAAGATACCTATTTATGTAGTACAACTACATAAATAGTTATCTCATAATCAATACTTTTATTGCTCTACTGTTTAAAAGGTGTTACATAGTATTATAATATATTTCAGTTTTATCTCACTACAGCCTAAAAAACAGTCAAAAACCTATTGAATACTTAGACTTAAAGGAAGACGGTACGTCAAAAAAAGGTAAGTATAAAACCTCATACGCAGTACCTAGGTACCTACGCGTAGGCTAGTGTACCACGACGTACCCTTCCCTCTCCTTAATTACTCAATGTATTGAAAGCTAATTAATTATTCAAGCGGTATCAATGGCGCCAGTCAGGACAGGGTATATGTTCAATAGTTGTGTTATTGATCAGGACTAATTTATTATATCTTAGTCCAGTCATTTGGTAGTTTTACCTGGAAAGTTTTCCGGGAGTTTTGAAAATTGGGTATTTTATAGATTTCGATATGCTCTTTTCGAATTTTAACTTTGCCACCTCGTACCACCGCCGCTCGCGCCGCCATTTTGAAAAAATGGCGCCCAAAAACGGTTTTTTGGGAATATCTCCTTTCCGACGCATTTTACGAAAAAAATGTTTTCTACAAAATTAAACTAGAAAAAATTTCCTACATTTTATGTCTTATTCACTTTTTCATAAAATCAATAGTTTTGGACGTACGAGCGCCGCAAAGTATTGTTCATTTGCACTACTACGAGTGTTTCGTATATTTTTCTTAACTGTTCTATTACTGCCGCCGGTTTTTAAGAAGTAGGTGTCAGGGTAATATGTCACTTTTGAATCAGGCCCTTTCTCTCGACTATGAACGAAGCTTCAGCGAAAAATTTGTTGGTAGAAGCTATATTAAGAGAAATATTTAGTTTAGACTGAATCATCAATGTACGTTTATTGACGTACAGTGTTGATTATGTTCTTAGATCTATGGCTTCTTATACGGAAAATTGTTTTATTTGTGACAATTCACTTGAAAACCGGCGGCAGTAATGGAACATTTTAGAAAAATATACAAAAAACACGTGGTGGTGCAGATGAATAAGTAATACTTTACGGGGCTCGTACATCCAAAACTATTGATTTTATGAAAAAGTGTGTAAGACATAAAGTGTAGGAAATTTTTTCTAGTTTAATTTTGTAGAAAACATTTTTTTCGTAAAATGCCTCAGAAAGGAGATATTCCCAAAAAACCGTTTTTGGGCGCCATTTTTTCAAAATGGCGGCGCGAGCGGCGGTCGTACGAGGTGGCAAAGTTAAAATTCGAAAAGAGCATATCCAAATCTATAAAATACCCAATTTTGAAAACTCCCGGAAAACTTTCCAGGTAACCCCCTTATTTTGTACCAAATGACTGGATATAGGCTTATTAGATTTTTTGTCATAATTTCTGTGGGTTTTGTTAGTTTAATTTTTACCTTTATTTAAGGGACAAAATTATTTAAGTAATAATTACTAATCCAAAAACAATAGCTAGAATGTATAGGGTTTGTTTTCATCTTTCCTTGCTATTTAAAAATATTTAGTTGTCTATCAAAGTTAAAAGTTTGTCCGTTTTTTGAAACTCCAAGACGATATTGAAAGTATAACACTATTACTAAATTTGTTATTAAATGTACCTAACCAAGTCTCGAAAGGCACTACAAGCTTTGTATAATGCAGATAAATCCTATATATAGATCCTACTTACTTTTCTACCCAAGTACCTACACCTATATAAGTGTGTAGACCATTAAAACAATACATTGAATTAAAGTTATAAGTGTTACCCGTTATCCTGATTTATACTTGAGTTGAAGTTAGCGGTCGGCTATTAGCCGAAGCTAGGACCTGTGTAATGGCGCGTGCTCAGGGCTGCCAGATGACCAGTTTTCGAACATCTGCTCCAATTATCTCGGCAGAAGCTCACTTCAAAATAAAAAATGAGATATCAGGTTCTAGTAGACAGAGCTACTACATAACTATGAATAATATACATGTGATGACGTTTTGACACCTGCGCATTATTATTCTCGTATTTTTGCGAGCTTGGCAGCCCTAACAGCGATCATGGCGCTTTTCAACTTCTATTTACAATGTGCGTTTGTTATCTTCAAAGATAAACACAATAATAAAAGGCGAAAAGTATGCATTACAACTGTGTCGCTTTCATACTACGGAAAAAATGCTAAGCCCTGTGAAGTATTATATCTATGTGATTTATGAGCACGGCTTATGAGATTTCTCTGTAGACATTTCTAACTTATCTCAAAAAATTTAGCTAGCTAACTCAGAGATTGAACCGCCAATGAATCAATATGGATAAGGCATGATGTGATATCATTATCTTGATTAACGTATGAAGGCAGTTAAATTATCTTGATATCCATTATAATAATCGCATTTCATCAAACAGGGTTAAGCCATTAAATCGATTAACGCCGTAGTATAATAAATGTGAAGCAAAAAATATTTTGCAAAGCGATTAGCTGTTAGATTATTATTCTCTATTTGAAAATACGCTGTAACGGTTTCGTTGACGGTCTCGGGAGTTAGTAGGAATCATTTTTTCGTTTCGTCGATGTAACAATTTTCAACAGAAACTCGTTTAATTGGTTAGCCAGCATTTACAAAAAGTTTCACCAATTATTCCATTGGAGTAAGCTCACAGAGTGATTTGCGAAGTTCCACAATCGCAACAATAGGCACATTTATCTTTAGAAAAGTTTCGCTACAGCCCTGAAGTAACATTAACGCGTTATTCCTGAAAATTTGGAATGAAAAAGGAACCTCTCAAGATTTTTTGTTCGTGTTCTACTATAAGTACGTTCTCACCCTGTTTTGATCAGACCCTGAACATTGGGATAGCACTTGTTGCTGCTAAATTAATTAGGAAACAAGTTAACAAAAAGTGCAATAAACTTCGTTAAGGAAGCTTAATTTCGTCGGAGCCCGAAAGACTGACATTAATCAACCGATGGCGCTTGACTGCTGCGAATTTTAATATAGAGAATTAAAGTAGCCTACAATTTATAGAAAAACACATCCGTATAGTTTCACACGCCTACCTATATATCTAAAGTTTCTTTTATTGGTTGTGTTACGGCCGAATTGTTGGGCGCGAGCAAGCCTGAGAGTTGATTGGAAATCTGTTTTTTCAAAACGAAAAACAAAATGTTCTTTTGTTGAGCTTCTGTATTGTGTTGTATGATGGTGCTGGGATTTCGTGGACTGTGAAGCTTAAACACAATTGAAGGACGCGTCAGTCGCTGAAGGACGGTTTAGCTATAAGTATCTGTTTAGATACCTACTGTACGAGTATGTGTTGCTTTTAATTAATACAGTTGCTACCACAGACTTTGTATTTCAGCTTACTCTAGTTATAACTAAAATAATTTAGTAAAGGTTTTGTAATCTGAAATGATTTCACTGGATTCTTATACAAATAACGTTGTAATAATAAATCGGGAACAAATACGTTTATTTTATACCACATAGGGGAACTAGGGGCATGATGGGGACGCTAAGGGAAAACTACAAAAATACACAGATCTAATTAATATAATGTTTTCATTTATTTATGGCACATTAGTTACTTAATCAACTACAAATTGGCATATTCTTTGGACGGACATGTCATCACAATTTTTCATTATTAATTATTTTTTAATAACACATAAAAAAACCATCTTACCCCACGTACGGGGTAAGATGGTTTACGATAAATGCGGCAAGATGGGTCTAGGGTACTATGGTCTAAGGCCGCCTTCCTGTATCCTGACTTTTTTGTCATAACTTTATCTATTAAGACTTTTTGTCTTTTTCTTGTAGTTTCTAACCATTTTTATCTGAAAAAGAAAAATGTAATGAGGTCAATATTTTAGGCTGTGATGATGAATTTCTTTTTGTGAATCAATCTAGCTGTAAATTGAAAAACAAAACACAACCTAGTAATGTTTAAGTAATAACTTGTTTGAAAATCGATGGGCCATGATGAATCTCATTATGCCCCGTAGGACCTACACCATCTTGCCCCTGTCACTATTTTTTTTAATATTTAAATTTTTATAATAAGTGCTTGGGACTAGAATGATTTTGGATGTGCCTATCAACAGCAAGTAAAATGTAAAAACAAAGTGCATAAACACAATGAGTTCAACTGTTTTTCTTACCTTTTTCTGATGTCGTTCACGTGCACATAATATTATATTAATTAGAACGCACGCACTCTCACCGACTGTTATGGCCGCACTGAGTATTGTTCGATAGCAGCTTCTGATTGGCTAATGCGCCGTGTCATAGGAACGTTGGGATTTTCGTATGAGTGCGTGACCTCGTCTTACCTCATGGCCCCATCATGCCCCTAGTTCCCTTACTCGTAGTTATCGAGTTCAAAAAACTGGATCGGCTTTGTGAGCTTCTAAATATTTCTTAAGGGAATGTCTGCCTACTATCAATACATCAGAGCATCGATCGTACGAACTACAACGGGAAGTTTGATAGCAGAATGAGAAGTGTAATAAATAGCGTGACAAATGGACAGTGGGCCGAGTATCACGTCACTCTTCGTTGATATTTCCCGGTACTGTGACGTCACTCTAACCCATTAATATCTTGCAGGCTATTAGTAACACCGCAACAGATGGGCGGACTTCATTTATATTATTGTTTCTATTTATTATTTTGTCTTAGGATAAAAAGTATGAATAATTCAAGAGTATGAATAACTTCGTCGTATTATCGACTTTCTAGTCAAATAGAAGAAAAAGAGTTGTTTTTAATTAATAATGGAGTTCATGTAGCGCCTGAAAAATACATTTCTACCTACTAGACAATAATTATTATAAGACACAAAGATCAAAACTGTTATGCAATAACGTCTATCGCTTCTTTTTACCTTAAAATGACAGAGATAGCAAGGGACTTATTATTTGTTTTGTCATTTAAATTGTCTTGTATTCAAGTATTTGGCCATAAGCCGTTTATGCCTTGAGTAAGCGCTGCATTCCGTAACGCAAAACTTAAACTTAGAGTGTAATAAATAAAATTTTGAAAGTTTTTCTTCCCGTTGGTTGCGGGTTGAACACATTAGTGGCTGAGGTGCAAGTTTGTAAAGTGCTGTGATCTTTAAGCCTTCATATATCTTATATTATTTATAGCTTTTTATTAGAAGTAACTAGGAAGATGTTTCTAAGCGTTTCACATGTTTAAAACATCATTATATTGTACTATCATCAGAAAAGGAAAGAGCATTGCAAAAACATTTAATATGTGCATATAAAGTACCAATAGCTATCCTAATCTACTGAATGGGATGTGATAACGCAACAAACAATGGAAGCAACGAAAATATTTGCTGTTTTAGTGCAGTTAATTGACTTTTGACTTTGAAGTGTCGATCCAAGTTATGGGATGAAGTCTAAGCCGTTTGCGATCCCGAAGTTTCCTCGTTTGCATCACTTAAGGCGTGGAAAGGCTTCAAGTGCCGGCGTGATTAGCTCGCTTCTCTCAAATAGTTACACTTACAGCCCTTGATTATAATGAAACCTTTCATTATACACGCTCGTCATCTGCTTCGCGGTAACCATAGCGGCAAGTTTTACTACCCTAACTGTGTTTTACAAGTCTAGTTGGCCTCATCGTTATTCGCAGAGGTAAGTACCACCACAATCACAATTTGGTACCTACGCTTGATTTTATTTAAATGCGAATTGGGTATAACGTTGGGTAAACTAAATAAAAACTTTTTGATAATATTCTACTTTGTAATATCGAAAGTAGATTGTAATTTTAAGTCTGAGGTGTTCTTATTTTAGAAACTGGTTTGAGAATGAACATTATAAAATAATATTAAATTAAAATACATTAAAATAGTTTTCTTCAAACGCATGAATTACTACAACTATTCCACTTTTTTCGTCTATTTTGCTTCTTTGTTTTACAAATTAAAGATATTCAGATTTTAATTTGTAGTTATGTTGAAAGTTGTCGATCATTTTGTAAGCCCCGGAGCTAGGAGTTGGACTTGTAGGTTTAAAACGTAAAGGTTTCCACTATTTATTCTTTATTGTGGGTAAGAAAAATGTGCAGGAAAATTCAATAATGAAACAGAAGAATAAACGCAGATTCTATTTAAATAAAAACGAGACATTTAGCGTAACACAAGATTAACTTTATGTAAACATAGTATTCTTTTTTTATAGGTTACGTTTTAAAAAAAATTAGATATATAAATTAATTTACAATTTAAAACAAAAGAATAATAACAATATTTTAAACATCAAAACATTTGAGGTTATCAAAAGCTTAGAGCTCTAAATGTCCGGATCAACGGTCTGCCAATATTTAGTACCCAAACAGTTTCTCCAACGTCTAAATAAGGGGTCAGTGAACTTTTATTCAAAGTGCCCATTGAGTGTGAAGTTCCCAGATAGAGCTCAGTTTACACCTGATCTCACCTGCGGCTAATTACACAGATAGCTGCAGGCTATTCGTAAAGTATCACTGAAACATCTGTCATGACGTTACGTTATAGATGGCCGAACAATATAATAATATTCTGCCATCTATGTATAACTATATATTATTCATTCTATTTATTTCAGTAAGTATACAGTGTTTGTGAGATTCAAGTTGAGCCCTTTACAACGAAAAGTGAAAAGTAAGCAACATACACTCCAAATACAATTGTAAGAAACCTTTGATGTCCAAAAATAGCTCCCGCCATATTTCCCAAACCGATTATTGCTTTTGATGTAATCTCGAACTAGGCATATCTGATTTTCTTATAAAAAGCCCGATATTGCCAAGGTCAGTAGGCCAGTAATAATATGTTAATCCTAGGTTATATCCTTATACATATGTATGACGTAGCTAAGCCTCAGTTATCTGTGATCTAACAAGATGATTCCCATTATTTATGGCTTGTAATTAATTTAGTGCGCTGTTAACTAAACTCTAGCAATTTACCGTAATTTGTAATAGGACAATATTATTAATATTTAAACGTATTTACACCGAAACAGGACATGATTTTCTATTGTGTTTAGTTCGAGCATAAAACAATGTTGGACATAGTTTCATCGTCATGTTAGAGCATGGGCATCAATTAAATTACCTAATTGAAACATGCACAATGAAAACAATCTAATACTCAAAACAATTTTGATGTCAATAGTTGGATGAACGTTGTATATTCGTAGCTTGAATTCGTGATGGTTTTGCACGAACATTGAATAGGTGTGCAAAGGAATGCCGCCAATTAAAGAGCAGCCATTTCGATGGAATGGAGACTGTAATAATAGGTTCAGACGTGGCCGTCCGTCTCGTGTCGAAGCCAGTGAACTAAGGCGTCAGTCTCCACCTGCTGCATGTTGTCTGGCTTTGTTTTATTAACATAACTGAGGCAACGTTTTAAATGTCCTATAAAATTGCTCAATGGAAGACACAGATGTTTGTAGCGTAGTTAAATGAAGCAATCAGCTTTCTCGTGTATTGCTACTTTCCTCGTTGGTTAGTTTCCTTCGAAATACCTGGGTACCTAGTTTAGTATGGACTCTAAAGTTTTAAGTGAAACACGTGTATCTTAAAGCAGAATAACCCCTGGTTTCTCAAACGCATCAACACAAAAATTTGTTGAACGCCAGTCAAATCTCTCGTTCAATTCTGTGATTGGTTGTAAGTTTTATGGTCAACCAATCACAGTCGTGATCAGTTGATTTGACAGCAGATTCAATTGATTCTCCCTCTAGAAACCGGAGGTAAGTTATGTTTTAAAACTATTGACACGTGAAGAAGAAGTAGATACTTATTGTTCATGCGAAACAAATCATTGACCTAAATCAACGGCAAACTGATACTACCGCACTTGATTCGTCATAATAGAAGTAACAGGTAATAATATAATACCAAATTATAAGGGTACTCAGAGCAACGTTCTGCTTCAACGATTAGTAATATTGACACCGGAGAGACAATGAAATCAATAATGGTGTTGTATGAAATGTACGAACGTCTGCGAAATTATATGCGAACGGCATCGGCGTTACGATCTCAACCTGATCCACGTGCTTCTGTGATACTCATCGTTCTGTCGAGCTGAGTAGCGAATGTTAATCGGTTTACTTGTGTTAAACAATAATTATTTTTCTGTGATGATATAATTATTATAATTAGTAATTAACCATTGTTCAATATTGAGAGGTTAATCTGCGGTAGACTGGTGTATGTTTTCAGTTAGTGTTACCAAAAGGAGAAAAAAAGAGAGTTCAAATAAAAAAGTTAATTTAATTAAACCCAAGCCACTTTCGTGGCTACTCTTCTGTTTATTATATTTAACAATATTGGTAACATCATACACGCCCCACAAATTAATAGATTACCAAATTTGAATAATTTCACATCAATTTCCACGAGCAAATTATCGTGAACATTAATCGAGTTAGTGATGATTTTGATAATATTGGTTATGTAAATACCATCAAATAGAAATGTTAAAAATAGGACTTAAAAGTCAATTATAAATATAATTACGTGTTATATTGACAGATGTGTTAAACTAGCAGTGTTAGCGTATTGAGTGTGACAGGTCACTTAATGTGAAATGTATTATTAACGCCAATTTCTAGGCAGGTGACAGTGGCATACATGTAACACACACATTGATGCGGGTAAACAGCTGAACACAGAACTGCAATACAATTACTATTTTCTATTTATATTAAACGGAACATTATTATTTTCTAAAGTAAATTCTACCTTTATCAATCTATAAATAAAGTCTCCAATTTCAACCCCAATTTGATCGCCTTTTTTGCGTGGAATTTTATCAAATTAGAACATGTTTACCCAAATTATAAAGATATTTTTAGATCTATCAGTTATTTACAAATCTTTTTTTTACTCTGATATACCAAAGGTGCCATGCACGAACCGTATTTGGTGTTTAATAAATCACTAGCTGTTATCTGCGACTTTGCCCGTGCGAATGTCGGTAATAGTCGTAAAATTAGAAAACCGGACAGACAGACACACGACAGAGGACTTTCTTAATATTATTAAGTGAGAAAGTTTGTTACATTAAACGAAAATGACTACGTACTTTGCAAGAAATTCTCATTTTTTTTCAGTAGTTCGACTTAGGTATCTTTGTTTTCTTACTTTTGTCTTTTATTCTATTGTTTCATGTTATTTGGAGTGAAAAATAACGTTTCCCTTTTCTACCCTATTGACTAGGCTGCCGGATGTAATGTCTTATTTATTTCTCGTCACTTGACATTCAATACGACGTCAACGTCACTCACTTGTAGATACCAGAAACGTTACAGCTTTCTTTGTTCTTGACTAGAGTATAAAAACAAATTTATATTTTCTCCCTGTATATTTAGTTAGGCAGTTGATTCGGCCATTCAAAAAGCATCTTGGCCGGCACTAAATAAACGATGTTTGTTTTTCAGTACTTATATTTTTTTTATTTGTTTTGTAAATTTTCATTATTTTGTACGCGACTGCCACAAATAGGAGGGTAATGTTTTTTCACTTCACTTCGAAATCATTTCCGTAGCACTCATACCTTGAAACATATCGAATGATTAATGACATTAAATTAAATGCAAGATCTATCCTGTCTATTAACGAAAATATGAAATAGAACTTAAAAAAATAACTTTTTAATTAAGTTTGGGTTCCCGGGACATAGATCCCTTGGGTTTACTAGGGTGTACCTCGGAGATATTCGCGGGACTCGGTAAACCTTAAAGATTTACCCGAACCTCAGCTTAAGAACCACGGGATGGCGCCATTACATGGTGAAAGCCACTTTACTATAATTAAATTATACCTTCCTACCGGCAATTTATGTAATACGTTTAGTTTTTGTCAAACTATCTCGGACTAGATCTTTTTTGTAAAAATATTGTTAAAAAGCAGATCATACAATTTATTCATGCTTGCAAATATAAACGATCATATTTATTTATTTCACCTCACTTAAACTGTCTAGCATAAAAAGTATTTTCACACACCTTAAAGTAATGTCTAAAAATAAAATAGGCAGGTAAAATAAATTTGATAATACTTAAAGCGGTCTCTATTTACAGTTTACTGTGTCCTTAAGACCGACAATGTTATATTAACGTTGCTTTATACGAGTACATTGGCCTGTTTACGCAAGAATTACGTCCATAGCTCTCATAGCACTCATGTACAAAAGGTCCCTCAAAGTAGTTAATAATCCATTCATGGGCTCTAAACAAGTACCAACATGGGGCCGTGTTGGGCCAACGTTTAGTGGCACCATAAACATGCGAAACTTTGGCCAAGTTTAACTTCTCGATTGGCGCAAGGCTGAGCAGGCGGCCATCTAAAGTGCTGTTTGATTTCAGTCACTCTTGCCGAACTGAAACAAACACTTGGACGTCAAACGTTGTTTAAATGAGTTTTACAAGTGATGACCACGTAAACTACGTAATGGTTTATCTTTTTACATGGACACAAAGTAAAGAAAGTTAGGTTTCATAGTTTTGAGGTAATTCTCAGGAACTGTTCTAAGATAGTATGCAATAGCGTTCTGCAACTCTTCAGATTTTTTCACGTCTGTTCTCCCATAGAGCGGGGGTAGATCCCTTATAGAAGACCCATCACATTTTTGATTAAAGTTCTCTACAAAGCTTCTGTATGTTGGTCCTGTGTCTTCGTGTACGCTTTCAAAAAAGACCGGGTCACATGAATTTATGTCGTGAATGAAAACAAACAAACATAATGTCAAAGAGATCAAAGTCAAAGTTCATAATTGGCAGGTATAATCTTGCCCAATTGTGGTCACTTGATTAAATAAAAGGATTTTTGAAATGAAATTAAAATTCAATGTCAATTAAAACCTCTTTGCAATTAAAAAAAACAGCTTATAAATCTATGTAATTAATATACCTGCTTGTTATATTTGGATATTTGAAATTGAAAATGTAAATTGGTTTCAATATAATTTCTAACATTGTTAAATATTCCTTTGTGTCTGTGGATAAAGCATACTAGGTACTCAATGGGAATATTTAATTATTATATTTGCAAACTGTGTGACTGGTCAAACAATATATTTTCAATTAAAATGTGAGTGAGTGAAAATATTCTGGTTTAGTTCAATATTTTATGTAAATTGCGCTCGAGATTTTATTTTTGAGGTTAATTTTACTGGATTGACGTTTTGGTTTGCGGGAACTTCAAACGGCTTAAAAAAGTGGTTTAAGGTTATTTGATTCTTTCTTTTCCACCTACGTTCTTCAGAGGGGCCGCGAGTCGCCACCTGATAGCCGACGACCTTAATAAATTTGACGTTCCTGCAATTTGCAAAAGAAATTCAGCTGCAAAACAACAAATATTCATACATTACATTATTGAGCAGCTTGTTCGAACTGCCCTTGACATGCCCTGGGGGCATACCACCCGATCTCAAAGTAACACTTGTAGCTGTGAAAGTAGGACGGCGCGCTACATAACGTAGAGCGGCGTCTCTTTTCCACTTCAACAGTGCCACTTTAAAAAGATGAAGCCGGACTCCTGGGTTTATAGCTAAAATGGACGTAAATATTTCAGAATACTATAAAGAATATTAAGCGTAATGGCTTTTACTAATAGACTGAATGAATAAACTTATTGTTTATTTAAACGCTCAATTATTGAAACCTATTTGTACTTATTTCCTTTGAGTATTTGTCAAAACCTAAATACGAAAGGACACCTAAATTACCTTATTTTAAAGTTAGTGTCAAATAGCGTCTCGATGCTTCTACTTAACGATTCAAAAAACGTGACTATAAAACTAATGACCTCTTCAAGGTGAAAATATATCTAACGAATTTAGCTCAACATTTAGTAAATACATCTTATATTTTATTATGAAATACATAGAAGGAGATAGTTGTCATAAATACAAAATTAGGTACTAAAGATAAGTATAAAAATATAACGTAAACGTAAGAAAATTCTATCAGAAACGCAAAAATACGTAGAGTTTTGAGTTCTTTTATAAACACATATAATTCAACATGAGAGATGACTTCGAATCCCAACTGCAGTTTTATTGACTCGTCGAGTACTAAATCCAAGTGTTAAATGGATCGGCATAATGTACTTTGCCGACTCGCTGCTGCCGTACACTATACGGATAATCTGTCAGTGAACTGATGTCAATCAACTAAATATGCAGCAGAAGGCAGATTCTGATACAATTTAATTATCAGACCGTTTGCTGAAGCGAGTGGGCGTTTGAAATTATATTTTAGCTGTTGTAAATATTTAGTTGGTTCGATCAATAGTTTGTGTGGGATTGAAAATGTTGTTTCATTTGTAGTTTGTGAAAACTAACGATAGAAAATAAAAAATCTACAAAGATATTATTTCACAAATCCGAGCTTCAGTTATTTTAAAGCGAGATGAAACAAGTATGGCAGTTGGTTTTAAAATCAAATCAAATCAAATCAACTTTTATTTGTTAAACATAGGTTTATAAACAAAGATGGTCACAGATAAATAAGGTACACTATGTTTTGCCATTTAGACATACAAATTTGGAGGTACGAAACATCATTAAAGATGTATAATTAGAAAATAAACTTAAAATTAAAAATACAATTGTTTGTTTGTTAACAAACATGATCTTAATTACTCAGGAATTAAATTTCCTTGAAAACCAATATGAACCAGAAGTGCCTGAGTTATTAGCCGTGTGATAGATGCGACCACTTGTACTCGCTCTAATTCCATACACTACGTTCCCCATCGCTAACGGTTTGCCATCAATCCTGCCAAACATACGAACTAAATGTGTTTCTGTGTAAGTATTGTCTTTACTTACATTTAAGTTTATTTGTAGAAACCGCAAACTAAATAAAACTAATACTAAAAGTTTTAAATGTTTCAGAAAATTTTAGACAAAATAATGTTTGTGGTCGTAAGCACATTCTATAACTTAGTTTTAAAGTATTTTTTACCTAAACACGCAATATCTTTATATTAAAAAACACCCACTAGGTACATCGCAACGCCGGCGCCGTTTATAAAGGCGTAGACTCAAAATATGAAACATAAAAAGTGTAATCTACTTGCTCGGGTATAACAAATTAGTTTGCAAGAGAACGTGCAGAAAAGGTTTATACCTACTGCGACAAACAAGGCCTCGCCGTGGACTTACTAACCCGAAGTTACCGCAAAATCATGCGTAACGAAATTAAAAATTGAATATGGAAAAGTCAATCGGTCGTCGTGTTTATTTTCTCCAGTAGGTGGTACGTGTTAATTGGGGACGCTGAGCACGTCGGTCGGCTTGTTGACTTGCGACAGGGCCATTAGGCCTGCACAGTGAGGGGGCGCCCCACACCCGTCCCCGCCCATTCTTTGCGGGTTATCTGCATTATTATAAAGCAGAACACGACCAATTTTAAATCAATGTTAACATCTATGCTAAGGATTTTATTCACACACCAAAAACAGTTTTACGAGCGTCGTTACCTAGGCGACGATATTAATATAGCCAGAAGCTTTGGTAAAAGGTATACAAAAGCTTGGATATTCGAAACAATGTTTACATTTAAGGGTTAGCTACCCTAAAAAGTAAACGTTGTTCAGACAACAAAATTGTTTTTTGTTTGAGAGTGAAGATTAACAATTTAAAATTTACGCCTATTGTTTTATTTTGTTTAGGTACGGCTCAGCTATGTTGACCAGTGTAACATACAAACAAATAAGTGTGTAGGATTTTTTCAAAAGCAATTAAATTTGGGACTAAAGTTCAATAATTAAAGGATGTTTACCTCGTTCACATGTAGCCTATACAAATAGGGTGAAACAAAAGACGAAAATAATATGTGGAACGCCCGTAAAAATGTGAATATACACTTAACTAATTTTCATTTATTGTGAAACAAATAATCGTTGTTTGTTGTACAATACTGTAAACAATAGGATACAACTCAATTAAATTAAAGTAAGACAAATCAATAGGTATCGAGTGACCTGGTGACACCATGCGTACCGAAGTGGCTTTATTAAAAGAAGCAAGAAACTTGGATCACGTCCAAAAATATTCTAACATCGCACGCTGGGAGAGAGGTACATTGTTTCAATTGAGTAATGACATATACTACCAAGTGGAGACTCCTACTGCATATATGCATAAAATTGTATTAAAGTTTATTCTCCTTTCAGAATACTGTATGGAGAATTCTTTATTCTTTCAGTTTTAGTTTATTTGTATTCGAGTTGGGGTTAATTCATTTTGCTGCTTTATTTTGTTGCGCTGCAGATGATGACTGTACTCAAAGAACTAATATAACATTAAAAGAAAATTTCAAGGCAAGTACCATTTAAAAAACTTCCGAAATGCAATAGAATCCGTTTTCAATCCATTCTTGAAAAATGGAAATCACAATCCCGTCAAAAAACTAATCCAGCATTGAAAAAAAAAATTGGGCTAGTATCTATTTTAGAAACTTCTGAAATACAAAAACATAACATTTTTAATCCTTTCTTGAAAAATGGACTTCTGTATAAAAATTAAAATCTCTCTTGACCCTGTGATTTTACAGTTTCGTTGCTGCAAGTTGTCCTACAATAGTGTTTTTCCATGGTTTTATGGTAGCCACGGGCAATCACACTTAGACAGTCAAACAGTCCATCCCCAGTTCATTTCCATAGCAACAGGTGGGGCCCGGAGCCTTTGCTTGGCGTGCTTCACTCTCCGTTGTCATGCCATCACCCTCGTCTCCAACACCTATCTTGCTCAAGACAATATACCGAAGGGCTTGGGAAGAAATTACTCCCTGCATTTCAAATATGTATAAATATATAATATATAAATCAACAAATAAATACATTTACAATTTACAATGATTTTCATTTTACAGTTTATCTTCTATCGTGGTTAACTATTGATATATGTATATTTAACACTTTGTACGATTTTGTGAAACAAAATAAATTGTAGCAAGTTGAGAATTTTACCACACAGGATGTTATGAATATTCCCTTTGACTTAGAATGACAACTAGATTGCTCACAATGTGTTTTTTGATGAAATTGGCCGTGACTGAACTGAGATTTAAACTGTTGATGTTTGCGCAAATGAATTTATCAGTGGTTTATTGAGAACCCTTGACGCGTAAAAACCCAATATTATTTGCGTGTTTTATCAAAATGTTTCTAATATTTGGTAGACATATAATTTCCCCACATTTATAATACAATGAACATTATCACAAAAGTTTATTGCTAATTATAATATGTTTCTCTGGTTCGAGACTCCAGACAGTCATTATCACTACAAGGTTACGCGAGTACCTACTTGCCTACTGTTGCTACCGGAATTTCTCCACGCTCCGCTGAACAATATTTGTGAGCGAGAGGAACCGACAAATATTATATACGAATCATATTTTTGCCGTTACTGAATTTGATTTAGGGATATAGGTTGACTGGAGACGGTTTGCACGTTCTGCCGACTACGGATATTCAGGCAAACCACAGGTTCTAAAAAGAAGGAAATGCCTTAGTATTTATAGTTATTAGGCACTTACATTTGACTTAATATTGTGAAGGTCACATAATTATGAAATAGCTGGCTCGTAAAGTGAAGTACGAGTACTACAAAGCACTAACAACATCAAAGTAATTGCTCCTCCAAGGCATTATTTGTTCTAACTACCGGTTACGTAGGAGTGCCTATATCTAGAAGCAGTAGAATATGTAATCGATATCAATAATTCATACATAGACACAGATTGTATCGGATACTTTACTCTATTTAATATTATAAGGGAAAAAACAAATCAAAGCAGTGTCCATAAAATACCTGTTAAGTATTGAATGCGAGAGACCTTGTATTTTTTGCAATAAGTAAGATACATTTATAAAGTCGCGGCGCGCGTAAAAAAATATCTAATTGCTATAACGTAACATTCTTTTTACTACACCCCGTAAATTTCACAATAAAAACTTAATTTAACATAGTAAAAATGCAATTTTTATTCTCCAATCGTCCGCCTTAAACTTTCCAGGGAGGGCCGTTTCTTACGAGTTATGAGAGCAACGAGGGGAATATTGGAATTTATTTTTATGAAGCGAGATCCCCGACCGAGTTAATCTGTTAATATTGAACATTTTCCCCACAAGAGTAAACCATCCCTTGGCTTTGAAAAGGACAGACAGTAGGATATTATTACCACTACTGTACATAAAAGTATTGTCTGGATCTAAGGTCTTCTATCATATTTAAGTCGAAACGTTTATAGATTTATTGATCTCAATCTAATATTATCGCTTTAGGACTACTTAGGGTTGTTGCCTTGGTTAAAATGAAAATTGTGTCACATATATATTTGTCGATTTCTAAAAGACTAAACTATACCAGTTCATATAAAATGTCACAGTCACAAAGGTTAGATCTACCTTTTAGAAATAAGTTACGATACTTTTTATTAATTGTGTTAAAACAATCAGTAAGTACGATATTACTAAAACGCACAGAACCCGATCTGTCTTCACAGCAAGTCGGGTTTTGTTTTATTTTACATCATCTCTCTCTTTTACTGTTAGGTATATTTATTTTTAAAACACATCAACTATCGGAAAGGTCGTAATCGACACGGATAATCCACGTTCACTTTAGGATTTTGTAGGATTTCCTCTATACTTTTTATAGCGAGGGAATCTTAAAACCCGATTATAACACAGCCTGGCATTATGTGGGAAATCTTTTGATTGATGGCTTTCCTTTGTAATAGTAGGCTGTAATTAGATGGTCTGAACTTCGAAAGTATTAAAAGGGTGGACATTAAAATGACCAACTCAGGACTTTTCATAATAAATGTTATTCTTTTCAAATTTACTTCCAGTTTTAGTAGTTGTATCTTACACTGCTACTTTTCTCAAAGAGGTATGCTGCTTTTTTAGACATAATATATTGGATTCAGCTGAAGCCGTAACTTTTTTTTCCTAACATTTACTTCCAACCAAGTATAGAGAAGACTTTCAAGGTGTGATGTTGTACCTCTTGCTTAGCAATATTCTGCATGATGAGGGGGCCACCTTACACTAGCAATACATTTTAGACTCAATTCTGAAAACGAATGTTGTTAGATGCATATCATTCTGTTTAAATAGCACGTTTGGTTAAGGTAGCACACTGATACAACAAAGACATCCCACAGAAGTGAGTGAGAGTACTTCCATGAACAGTCGTGCGTTAGAGCATTTCAGGCGGAGGCCCAAGATTGAAGTATTTCATTTGTTCGTTTCGTGGTCGTTACACACGTATCCGTGCGAGCGGTACATCCCGCCACGCCGGCATTCCGGCATTCCGCGCCCGGCGGATGTTGTGCGGAGGGTTGCGTCCGACGCCGCACCGCCGGACAGCGGCTAAGTGCTCTGTCGGCCCCCGTACGCGTGATGGATTGCACAACGGTTTCTATAACTCTGTCCCATTTAGTCTTAACGTTAATGATCCACCTACCACTAAGCCCGCCGCCAAATTGTTGCCCACACTAATGACTGCGTTACTTTTAATACGCGTATTTGTTGCAGACGTCGTTTAGTTACAAGTTTAAATATCATATAAAAGTTATATTACTATTTCAAACTTTATTAGCAGTTAACGTAAAAGCCTAACGGAGCAACTAATCGTGTTAGTGTTTTAGTTCCTGGTTGCAATATTGCAGTTCCCTGGAACGTACATTATTGCACATGCATGCATTTATGTGATCACAAACATTAAAACAGAACTTGAGATTAAAGTTAGTTCAGCCAGTAGTTATTTTAAGGTTTTCTACTTCCACATTCTATAGATAAAAGTAAGTAGAACGAGTGGGTAATAATAGGTACAAATCGTAAAATTATGTATATCAGCATTGATCCCATAATAACACTATTTTCAACGAATGATGTCGGAGCTATTTTTGTGAGATCTAATATGATACAATTCGGGATCGGGATTTAGCAAAGACGGGACACGAGGTCACGACGACGTCGCAAAATTTCACTCATATTTTATGACGAACAATCGTGCACTTCAAGACAACCTGCTAAGGTACATATTACAATGACAAAATATCACTCAGTGTTTTAGTACATTCTTTCTCATACCCATATGTGATGCGGTGTAATTTTTATGGCAATCCAAACCGCGCCATTTTAATTCTAATGAGTCAATTTGGTTCATTCGTGAATTTAACCGACCCCAAAGTACCCATATGCCGAATTTCATAAAGCCGATTAAGAAATATGGTCTTCCGTTAGCGAATAATTCTATTTTGTATAAATCGGGGCGGATTATTTTGATAATGCCACTACTTTGTTCTATAAATAGGATATTTGTAGTTCAATCCCCTCGTTACCATTACGTATAAATGACACCGCATTTTACTGTGTATAAGGTAAACACTCGGGTTTTTTTGATAGTCGTTCAGTATGGGAGATATACTTCCAAAGTCAGTTCGAGGCCACTTGGACAGGTGGCTCTATTGTCCGTCCTTAGGGTATTGCACATCCAAGAATATTGTATGAACGTGCCTTTCCCCGCTACATTTTCTTCCCAGAAGCTTGACAAATGGTGTTGTAGGATTGTGTTAAAATGTTGTCGAAAACACAATAGAACGATTTCGTACGTATTCTACATAGAAAAGACTAACATTTTCGTAGTGGGTATTTCGTGGAAATATAGACTAAGATTCTGGTGATAGGCAGTAGGAAGTGTGTTTAAGCTAGTGATATTTATTGCGAGTCCGTGTCCGAGTATGTAGATGAATGTGTGAAAATAGTAAAAAAAATGCTAGGCACCGTCAAAAAACATGCTAGAGCTAGCTATTTGTTCAGTTTCAGACCATAAACCGGCATCGAAATTGTCATGACCTTTCTATTTTATTGCCCAAAATCGTAAATCAAACACGACCACAAAATTATAAAATCAAATCGATCGAATTACTCGAGTGCGTGTGAAATGCCTATAAAATCTACCTGAAAGGTTATTACAGTATTACATCGAAGTATATAGGCAGGTATAAATCTCCGATCAAGTTCGACGAGCAGATACATCAAGTGGTATTAACGTTTGAGAAATCGCAGGGAGGTGACGTCCTCGACGGTAGGCGCCGTCTCACTTCACCAACAGCTGTAGGAAAATCTTTTGCGAACATTCGCACGTTGATACCTACATTTTCCTCCTACATGTTATTTGCCTTAAGCTAATCGGGCATAACACGAAAAATATTATAGATGTATTTATATTAGTTACGGTCTCGTCGCTCTAAGATGGGATTTGATTTTTGATGTGATATGTAATACCTCCGTTTTCAATGTAATGGGAAACTCGGTTATATTTTAAAAAATTATGTAGGGCAATTGTTTTGTCAAAACTTTGTATGGTAAATCCATTTTTCTACCAGAATAAACATTGTTTTCTTGGAGAAACGTATTCATTTCCATGCACAGAAGCGGTTTTTAAGATATGATCGAGGACTGTTTAAATATCGTCGCATTCCCTTTTTTCTCGGAATAACTAACGGAGAACATTTCCATTAAGGTTCATTTTGATTTCCTGGTATAGTGGGTTTTGCCTTTTATCTCTGGACTTCTTTTTTTTGATGAATTCTCGTCACAGTTAATTCTCCCTAACAAGGTTCGTTCAACGTAAACTATAATATGAAATGCTTTTACGGTTCATCCGTTTTATAAAAAACTGCAATGATGTGTTATTAACGTAGGTGTTGTAGATACCTATATGATGGACCCCTGCTGGTGTGATACTTTTCTTATTTTACTAAGAAGTTACTGTCAATCGGTACAAAAATTCTACATCTGGACAATCGTGGTGATTAAAACTCGTTACTTATTAGTCTAACAGAAAGAAGAGGCCTTTGTCTGATAGATTATTAATAGCAAAAGTTATTTCAGTTTTGCCTGAGATTCATTTCATGTTTTCTATAATTTTCCACCCGCACTGTTGTTTCAGGATAAACATTGCTAACATTATATTTCACTAATAATTACTTAAAATTTGCCTGCCCAAAATATGAAAATAGTCTTCCACGAAAAATAAATCAAGGAAATTAATCAAAGTGAAATACCAAAAGGGCACTATCTTCAATATTTCAAGTATCGATGAGTTACGAGTTGCGTAAGGCATCCATTAGGCCTGAAGTGGCAAAATGATGACTTGTGATTTTATGAGAGTGGAAGATGCAGTGGGTGGACGTGAGAACTAGGACCCTTACTCGTCTGTAAATACAACTCAACATCTTTTTATAGACCCGCCGATTTATATAAATAGGTATGTTACGAATCGAGAACATATTATGTCTATTTACTGTCTATTTTTAGGAGTTTGCTATCCTTTTGTAGTTGGAACAAGATAAAGTAGGTTTCTAAGCTCAAATTTGTCGTGAAACTTTTCATGTACAGAAACTATATAGACAAATTCTACAAGTTTTCTACATTTTCATTTTATGTTTGTTTAAGAGTTTTGATAAAAATACCCTGCTCTACAAAATAAAACTAGGGCAAAAGAATCACGTGACTACATTAAATATAAGACGATAACATAGAAGCATTCAATCAGTTCAACAATACAACATTCAATATATTCTTTAGAAATAATGCACAAAATGTGTCGTGGAAACCGAAGACATTACCTACTACATATAACGTGTCTCTCTTTCATGTAGAGGTTACAATAGGATTCAGTGACTGGCCGCGTACCACGGATCCAATAACTTCGGCACTCATATCTGCCTCACTGGTATTCTACAAACGAGATGTCAGGATTATTTTCATAGAGGCTAAATTAAAAAATATATTATTGCGCAAAATACACTATTTGAAATTCACCTGTTGGTCTGGTGGTTAGTGACCCTGACTGCTATACTGAAGGTCGTGGGTTCGATTACCACCCAGGACAACTGTTTGTCTGATGAGTACGATTATTTGTTCTATGTCTGGATGTAATTTATCAGTAATTAATGTGTTTATTTACAAATGTATTAGCATCAGTTGTCTAGTACTCATAACACAAGTTACTCTCGTGAATTTAATTTAAGACTAGATGGCGATGTGGGATGTTGAGGAATACATATATTTTTTTTAATTTACCTAAATAAAATCTGGAACTAAGTGTGTCTTGCAAGTGAACAAGCTCGTCCCTTCTCTACAACGAAGAGGCTTTTGCCCAGCCTTTGGGGCATCTTCCCACTGGTATTATAAGTGGACTTTACCACTGTCAGTGTTTACATTCCTCTCAGTTTTTAGTTTACTCTACTCTCAGAATATTTTCCTTGACGCTCGAATAATTGTTAGACTGACTGGGACTTTAAATTATAAACTTTATACCACAAGCGTTTCAGTGGCTGTGCAAGTTCCGTGACCGAAGGGCGTGTGAAGGTTAAAACTCGTTACTTAATGTCTAGTTTCTTCACAGCTACTATCTAAGATTATGTGATGAAACTAAATATTTTGACTTAGTAAAGTTTTGACCGTAATTAGAACGTAAACATCAACATAAATCAGCCTCCGAGGTTAAAGCGCCTTAGGCTAACAGCCTAACCCTAACGTCCGGGTTGGGTACTCTCAATTACTAACTTCTCGAACAATGTTTGCTATTCAACAGTAATTTTGGTTTCTATCTCCAATGCAAGATTGTCACTTTGAAGATGAAACTAACTAAATTGACTGGTAGTGTTGTTCCAATAATGAAAATAGCAACGCAGCGAGCTGAAAAAATATCAATTACTAATTATGGGCTCTAGCTGTTTATTGATTTTTTAAGTTTATAGTTAGACTTTTGGACTGTGAATAAGACTTTACTATTGTAAAGCCATGCGATCTTGAAAGTATCCTGCGCTCTTTACGTGCTAGAGAGATTTATTTCATTTTCAATTTTATGTGTGCATTGTAATATAATTATATTTTTAGGAAGGCAACCTATATCGATCATTATACAAATATCAGCACCTCTATGTAAACCCTTGCATTGAAATATTATAAAAAACAATGTATTAATGTTGCCATTGTTGTATGTAACAATATAAGCAGCGTGGGAGGTTTGTTTGTAACAGTTTAACGTATTCAATTATAAAATACGTGTACAAGTAAAAGCGGAGGCACTTTTACACAAAAGTAAGCGAGGTAGCACTAACATTCTGTGGGGAGCTTGATGATTACGCCAATTACCTCTCGTTGTGCTGATAACTTCAACAAAAGAGCGTTCTCCACCAGGGGTATTAATAGGCCGTTACTATTCAGCTATCAACTCGGGGAAATCTAATTTTGTTTCTGAGTACGTTCACGTTATTGAGCTATACCATTTGTTTCGAAAACTTAACTGTTGTTCTTAAGGAACTTTGCTGAAGATAGGTAGCTAAATTAAATTTATGGCCCTATGTTAAATACCATAAATACTGGCTTTAAATGTACCATAGGGATATTTGATAACATTATATTTAGAATTATAAACGAAATAATTTAAATAGACTATGTTTTGTTATTTGTTCTGTTATTACATTTTTAGAATTTTAAAAACATTACTTAATGCGGTAAGGATTAAACGCCGAATAGTTGTAGAGCTTTATTATTATTATGGCCGTCTCCCTCGTTACTCAAGTGGTCAGAAGCGTGACTACAGAGCACAAGTTCTCGGATTTTAATCCGGGGTACACCGCAGCCGCTTGCAGTTAGGAAATTTGGCGGTATAAACACCGGAAAGCAAGTGATCCCATTGGTCCTGCTTGATCCCTCTCCACTCTCCAGTGTACCTTGCCATCTGACTGTGAGGGCAATGGAACAAAGAGTGCAACTCTACGTTTGCGCATATACTCCAGCGTAAATACCTGCTGTTTCATGAGTTTAAAGAGAAAATCTCAACATTGGTCTCAGGTACGTTAATATTATAATGATCGAGTTTAATGATTAAAAATGTGAATTCAGTATCGATGTTCAATTTTTTATTGTACAAGGCCTGTATCTTCTTTTGTTATTTTTATTTGTTATCATATATCTAACAATACAATGTTTTTTCTTTGATATCTTTTTATTTAAATTATAATAAATGGCGCTATGAAAATAAACAGTACGCGGTGGTTCGTTTTACGCGAGTTTTATTTATTCCAATTGTAAACTTGAATACAAAGTTAAAACAATTTTCCTTTTAGGTAGATATCTAGCTTTCAAAACGTATCCAGGCATCAGTCAGCCACAGATAGACGTATTGTTGGTCGAGTGCACTGGAAAGTGACGTCAGTTCGAGGTTCTATAGAGGCTTTATGGTCCCGTACGAGTCCGGTAATTAACTCTCTATGGGCCTATGTAAGCCATTCGTTAAAGTCGTATAGAAACTTCTCAATATGGAAAATCCCAATCCGATGATCTAGCTATAACAGTTTATAATAGTAAAACCTCTTTTGTTTTGTGAAGCAATTGGTAAGTATTGTTTAAAGTTTTATTTTTAAAGCACAGTATTCTTGTTGGACGTTTGAAGCGAGCACGTTTGTAATACCGGCTTGCGCAGGCTGCGCACTCTCTCCGGCCACGTCTCGTCTCCTCTCTGGGGGATTCATATCGTGTGTGAACTTTTTCGAATCTTCTTTGTTTCTTTTTAGAACCATAACTCTAAGTCGCGAAAGAACCGACACGCAGCTACAAAGTTCTATTCTTAGATACAATATGTTTTGATTAATATCTACGTTTTGTTTTTTTATAGCGATCATTAAATGATCGTGGCAAACTTATCACTATTAAAATTAGTAATGTAAATTGTTAGTAATCCAAAATTATATTTATGAATACTAAATACCATTCTATAATAAATTCGTTCTGATTAATTAGTTTGAATATGTCATTTGTGGCGGTTGATAACCGTTACGTATCAAATACACCTACGTCATACTATGTTCAGTGACGCAAAATTAAGCTCCAATAAAGTGATTCGAGTAACACTGCGGATTAACAAACTTACCTACATAGCGTGATCAAAATATTTTATTAGGGCATTATAATCCTGTTTTGGAGGCGCGTAACGTCAAAAACAGTCAACAACAAATAGATGTGCGAAGTGGGAGGCACAACCCTAGGGCTTAAAGCGTTACGTGACCAGCGTACGACGGACATTATAACCAGTTTAAGTCCCAACTCAAAGTTCCATTCAGAATCGCAATTAGCCGCATCCGAATTGTGAAAACGTCAGGAAAGGCAACACTTTCAATTATAAATTAAAGCTCGTGAGCTAGTCAATGTAAAATTTGAATATTCATTTGTGATTTCAACAAGCCTAAAAGAGGGTTATACGGACGAAATTTGACAATTTATTGGTTGGTTGGTACTTGTGTTTCATTTTCGTCGCTCTGGTGTACAATTGATATTGATGTGATTGCTTTCAAAGAATTACCATTTCATGATTAATAAATAATAAACACTTTTTTAAGAAGTTAATTGAGCAGGACAATCGCGATTATCATCAAATTAATTAATTTTGTCGATATCGTATGTGGTACCTGGTAATGTAATAATGAGCTAAATTGTATGCATGAAAACAGTTTATCTGGATGATTTTCTTCGGTTTAATTTTAAATACAACGCCCAATATTTTATGATTACATCTACTTTAAACTGAAATTAAATTGAGATGGTAAATTATATAAATAATCTGCATACTTAGTTTAATTAAAGGGAATAAAAGTCTAAAATTTTCGGAGATTAAAACACCATGCTCCAAAGTGAACAACAATTATTTTATTCCTTCAAGGAATCTTCACAATAATATTATGTTTCAAGATAAAACAGGAAAATTCAAATTCAAAAAGTTAATTTGGGTTATTGCATACCCAGAGAAAAAGGAATACTGATTAACTGATGAACAGATTACTTTCAATTATTCGCCTTCAGTACTTTTTGAGTTGATACGAATGTAGACGTGAAGTTGTTCAAAGTGGAATGAATAATTTATAAGGATAATAGAAAGAAATGATCAGATTTCCCTAAGTTGATTCGAAACAGAAGCTGTTAATACATTAACAGGTAATCTATGCGCGACTGACGAAATACTGAGACTGAACGAATGCCAATAAAATGGACATGAAATTGTTCAATTTCTTTTATTATCTAGATACTATTAGGTATGTAGACTAGGTACAATTTAGCATTATAACAATATTACGGTTTTGAAGTTTATGTAACTGGCTATATTTTTGTGTATACGTTGATGTACAATCTGACGTCAGAATTTTTAAGCTTGGATGCCCCTGACATGGCTACACACCCTTGATACATTCTCAGATGTGCTAGTTGCCTCACGATGTTTTCCTTTAGTTTTTAGCAAGTAATAATTACTTGGTAGTTCGCATATGAATTCGAAAAGACATTGGTGCGTGCCTAATTTTGCACCTACAACCTTTGGCTATCATGATATATAAATGTGGGCGATACCTGTCTATCTTATTCCGTAGAAAATACTAGACAAAATTCTTTAGGTGTTTCATAATACATAGTTGTTTTGATTATGTATCCATGTCCCAAGCTTCTGGGTCGGTGGTTTGTGACCACGGCCCGATCCCTACGATCCTTACTTACATTCTTTATCTTATTTCGACTTGATATATCTTTATATATGCTCACCGGTTGCGTTAAGAACCAATAAGCTCGATGTAAGTCCGTCCCGGGCCTCTATTTTGCCGAATTTTTGTTGTATGTTAGTAGTTCTTTCCTTATAAGAAGGGGATATTTTTCCTTCTATTTATAATTGTTTATAATCGATTTGGGAAACAAATGTGTTTCTTTTATATCGTTATTTTAGTTTAGTCTGTAGTTTGGCAGCCTTTTTTAAATATCTAGGTATAGTTTGAATACAAATTTACCTAGCGTTTAAATAATCTATCTCACTTTTCGTTTCAAGTTCACAGAAATAGTTTTTGTAAAATGTAGCATCCAATAGGTTTTGTTCGGTATTTATTTTTCAACGTGTGTTTCATTCGACGTTTTTTTGTTTTTGTTTATGATAGCTGGAGCTAGACCAGCTTCATATAGAAATAGAAGAAAAATATACGTTTGTAGGTACTATAAATGCCGAAGATATCTATCTTTTTTTCTCTTTGTAGATAGGATAGGTTTTTTTTTATGAAAATATTGACGTGGGTTTGGAATAACATGTAATTGCTATATATTATCACGCTGTTTGTCTCGAGTGATGAGCAATAACGCCTAATACCTACAGCAATTCATCAGAAAAACAACTAAATAGAATGCGTTTATATCTTGCACGAAAATAACGATAGTTTTAAACAAGACTTAGGTCTCACATTATCTCGGTATTAGCATTATAGTTCCCATTTTAACAACATATTATAATTCAGGTTAAACGAAATAAATATCACACCATTAATATTATGAGGGATTTAGGCAAAGTAGCCTAATTGAACGAAAATAGAACATCTTCAGAAAATGGTCCTATATTTGATATCTTTCAAGTCCCACACAAGTCTAACGTGTATATTATGTGTGTAGTTAAAAAGCAACGTTAACTATTAATGACTTTTTTAATATTGAGTATTGCTTCGTTATTGGTTTATTTTTATACTAAAGATAGGAACGTGTGGAAGAAGAAGACATGCTGCGCCACCCCAAATAATTATTGGGATAAGGGCAGGGGAATGATGATGATGATGATATTATTATAGATATTTAGTAAGTACAAAACTAATTTTAGGATTATGTATATGATAATTCGTTTCGTTTAATGCGTTCGGCTCGTTTGAGTGTGTAATCATCTTTATGCGAGAACTTCAAAACTACGCAGAAAAAGTCGCGGGCAATTAAATAGCTAGTATGAGAATAAGAATAGTATGGCAATGACACTTAACCTATCTCCATGCATTTTCAACAAATATACGTCCCTACATCTACTGGGTTTACGAAAAAAAAGACAAATATTTTACTTTCCTTTAATGAGGTTTTAACTATTTGGCTTTGTTCAAATAAAGTAGGTTAAAGTTTTAACTATACAGGGTGATAAACTTTGTATAAAGCCAAGTATCGCGGTATCGTAGCTAATGAACATTCGCAACACTGAACAACTTAATAACTTACCCATTTTCAGCTTCGGACGAGCTAGTCCGTACTCTGGTGGTAAAAGTTAATGGCAAGAGCATCATAAAATCAGAGCATACTTCTTTTATGCGGGGAAGTCTTCATGGACTTACCGGCACCGAGCTATACGGGGGAAAGCGGGGAACAGAAAACTCTTCCTAGTTTATACCACCCTGGTATTTCTCTTTGTCTAATAGGATCCTGGTTGTCATCATATACTATTGTAACTGCCGATGAAATGATACTGAAACTATGTTATATTTTGTTTTTCAGCTAGTTTTTTTTTAACAGATGTATTCTAGCTAGCCAGGGTTTTTTTGCGTCACAGTACTTATACATATATTTATACATTTGATGCCCATTTCGGTATCCTGGTAAAATATTTCTTTTGTTTTACTTTTATACTATGAACTAGCTTTCCGCTCGCAGCTTCACCCACGTATAATTTGGTTATATAGCGTTTTCGAATGATCTTGACAGGGCTTTCTTCCACAGGCTAAAAACTTGTTACAATTGTTAAAAGGAGGTCTCTATGTAAGATAAACTGTAAAAGTTGTACAAGTTACTGCAATCAATCTTTTTATTTTATTTTATTATTTAATTGGATCTATACAGGGTGACTTTGAAGTTGTGGGCAATATTTTAAACTAAGACACTATTAATGATACTAATAGCGTTAGGGCTACTTTTACGCAAAGAAAAAAGAAAAAAAATGGTGGAGTGTGGGGCTTGGGCCGTGAGGCGGCCCCGTACCCACTAAAACCCCCGGGTTTTCGGCGTGCGCCACCATGGAGGGGTCACGGGAAACCAAGACGATTACTTCCGCGACCCCTCCGGCGCCTGGCCGGGCGTCGGATGCCCGGCCCCGCCAGGGGTAACTAGGTAAACTACCTGCATTATTATTATTTTTTTAAGTAAAAATAGCCCTAACGTAATTAGTATCATTAATAGTGTCTTAGTTTAAAATATTGCCCACGACTTCAAAGTCACCCTGTATACAATCCGAGTTACTCAGGGATGATGTAGCTTTCTAATAGTGAATATTTGAAAACGTTTCACTAGTTTTGGAGTTTAAAGATAAAGATTCGTGTTTGTGCCAAGTTTCAAGTTTATAAACCCATGGAAAAGATTTACGTTATGATCCCTTTTTACCCCCTACGAAACGAACGTAACGATGAAACGAAATGAACGATTTGAACGAATTGAACGATTTGAACGAATTGAACGATTTGAACGATTTGAACGATTTGAACGATTTGAACGATTTGAACGAGTTGAACGATTTGAACGATTTGAACGATTTGAACGATTTGAACGATTTGAACGATTTGAACGATTTGAACGATTTGAACGATTTGAACGATTTGAACGATTTGAACGATTTGAACGATTTGAACGATTTGAACGATTTGAACGATTTGAACGATCTGAACGATTTGAACGATTTGAACGATTTGAACGATTTGAACGATTTGAACGATTTGAACGATTTGAACGATTTGAACGATTTGAACGATTTGAACGATTTGAACGATTTGAACGATTTGAACGATTTGAACGATTTGAACGATTTGAACGATTTGAACGATTTGAACGATTTGAACGATTTGAACGATTTGAACGATTTGAACGATTTGAACGATTTGAACGATTTGAACGATTTGAACGATTTGAACGATTTGAACGATTTGAACGATTTGAACGATTTGAACGATTTGAACGATTTTGAACGATTTGAACGATTTGAACGATTTGAACGATTTGAACGATTTGAACGATTTGAACGATTTGAACGATTTGAACGATTTGAACGATTTGAACGATTTGAACGATTTGAACGATTTGAACGATTTGAACGATTTGAACGATTTGAACGATTTTGAACGATTTGAACGATTTGAACGATTTGAACGATTTGAACGATTTGAACGATTTGAAACGATTTGAACGATTTGAACGATTTGAACGATTTGAACGATTTGAACGATTTGAACGATTTGAACGATTTGAACGATTTGAACGATTTGAACGATTTGAACGATTTGAACGATTTGAACGATTTGAACGATTTGAACGATTTGAACGATTTGAACGATTGAACGATTTGAACGATTTGAACGATTTGAACGATTTGAACGATTTGAACGATTTGAACGATTTGAACGATTTAGAACGATTTGAACGATTTGAACGATTTGAACGATTTGAACGATTTGAATGATTTGAACGATTTGAACGATTTGAACGATTTGAACGAATTGAACGATTTGAAACGATTTGAACGATTTGAAAGATTGGAGCGAGTGGAACGGTTTGAACAAAATTAACGAAAAGAAAGAAATGAGCGAAATTAACGAAAAGAAAGAAATGAGCGAAATATACGAAATGAACGAAATGAACAAAAGGAACGATTTGAACGATTTGAACGATTTGAACGAATTGAACGATTTGAAAGGTTGGAGCGAGTGGAACGGTTTGAACAAAATTAACGAAAAGAAAGAAATGAGCGAAATTAACGAAAAGAAAGAAATGAGCGAAATATACGAAATGAACAAAAGGAACGATTTGATGAACGATTTGAACGATTTGAACGAATTGAACGATTTGAAAGGTTGGAGCGATTGGAACGGTTTGAACAAAATTAACGAAAAGAAAGAAATGGGCGAAATTAACGAAAAGAAAGAAATGAGCGAAATATACGAAATA